>JAUEPT010000588.1:0-15307 GCA_030435635.1 Armillaria borealis | reverse complement strand
CATGGAAGGTGCGTCAAGAGTTCTGCAACCCGTGTCGCATGCTCATTGATATCCTCAGGATTTACTTTCCCGCCCAAGGACCTTAGCGTCACCAATTCAGCTATGGTCGACCCAGACAGCCCCAGAATGGATTGATTCTGATGTCTGCCTGCGTTGTCGAGACCCGTTCACGTTCACAAATCGCAAGCACCACTGCCGGAACTGTGGTCAAGTTTTCGACCAGAAATGTTCCTCCAAATCAATTCCCCTGCCTCATCTCGGTATCGCCCAGGACGTGCGCGTATGCGACGGCTGCTACTCCAAGATACACAAGAAAGCCGAGAAGACGTGAGTCTGACTTTGTCTCATCCGACACATCCTTTGACGCGTGACTCTAGGAACAAGACGCACCGGCATTCCACGAGTCTCCATGGCAGCCGACACCGTAGTGCGCGAGATCTTGCAGACGCGGAGCTGCAACGAGCTATTCAACTGTCCCTTCAAGAAACGGGGTTAAACGGCGCCTCTCGGCCGGGCTACGTTCCTTCTCCTCCTACCTGGCAGTACTCAGAGCCCCCACTGGTCGACCGTACTACGCATCCCCGCCCACCCGTTATCGATGAGGAAAATGATCCCGATTTGAAAGCCGCCATCGAAGCCAGCCTCCGTGAAGCATCCGCACCTAAACCCAGCGCCCCGATTGCAGCGGAAACGCCACGCTCAGAAGCCCCTTCTGAATATTCAGGTCCTGGTTACTCACAGTCTTATCCTCCCGGCGTCGTACCCCCTCATCCTTCTCTTCCAAAGCTACCTAACTATGATCTCGAACCTCTTGAGTCGGACGCTATTCTAACCTTCAGTCAAACGATTGAACAGGTACAAACCCAAGGCGGCCGAGATATTTCCAGGTATCCTGCGGTGAACGAGTTGTATGACAAGGCGAACAGTTTGAGGCCCAAGCTAGCCATGAGTCTTGATGATGCAGGACGGAAAGAGGGCAAGTCGATCAATCTTTATGTATATGCTGCATTCCTGACATGACGTGCAGAAATGCTCGCGGATATGCATGATAAATTGTCACAAGCTGTCAAGCTTTACGATCAGTTACTGTCAGAACAAGTCGCTCATCCGCGCTGGCGATCTTCGCAGGCGTATCAGCAACCAGTTTCCAACTATAGCCAGCCGCAGCCTTTGACAAACGGATATTCCCAATGGCAGAGCCCATATCAAGTCGCATCAGCATCATCTCCCCAATCAGCCCCGCCACCAGCATCTTATTTCGCTCCTACTCCCGCTCAACCAACCCCTGCACCGCCTCAGCAATACAGCTATGCAGAATCATCTCAGCAATACTTACAGCCCACACAACCTGTGGAACAGACAATTCAGAACACCTCTCCAATTTCGCAATACTACCAGCCCGAACCAGTCCCTATGTCCCCTCCACAACAAGAAGCCCCGCCAATCTCTTATAGCACGTATCCCGTGCCCGAGAAACAACAAGCGTCACCGGAAACAGCATACCAGGTACCGCTTGCCCCGGTTAACGTGGCTCCTGTGTCAGCCCCGCAGGCTTCGCCGCCGATTCAATACACTCCTCCCACTTTGACCCGACAAAACACAGTCTCTTCATATTCAGCACCTACTCCCCAACCACTGCCGTCGCGGAGTAATACTGTGTATCGGCAACCACCCCAGCAGCAGTACGCGCCGCCACCTCCATCTCTCCCCCAATTTCCGGTTGCTCCCACGTCAGCTCCTCAGGCGTTCTCGATGTACGAACCGTCAATACCTACGGGAGTGGTGCAGAGAGAGGAGCGGCAGGAGGCCTTGTTGATTGATTTATAAGTGTTGGGTCATCTAGTTTGTAGTTTTTATTGAACACGTAAATATAGCATTCATTCGACTCTAAAGTCCTCGGGAAGTGTTCGTAACTTCCGACCGAGATCAGAGACTCGGGTAGCGTCGTCAGATTAAAAGTTGCTGCAGAGAAAATATGTTATATTTCCATGCCTCGCTACAGCCGGTCAAACCGGATGGGACGCTGGATAGAGATAAAGTTTTCACCGACCATGATCCGTATGAAGAAAAGAGGAAAGACATAAGGATACACGCAAGTGTCGTATAATACGTATTTCATGCTTGGTGAAAATGAATCGTGATGGAAAGGGCGTCAAAAAGGTGGAGTGGGAGAACAAGCACAGTGCATATTATGACGAAAGTCAGACGATTGGTTGATAGGTATCGAGATCGGCATTGGGTTGTTTAGATCATACAGGCCAAGGATCGTGACATCGTCATGTTGCTTGTAAAATAAACGAAAATAGTCGAGGGAGACAGAGAAATACTGTGAGAAAACACTTGATTAAATAATGAACCAGGGAGAAATGGGAAGCGGCGGTGATCATCGGGAAAGAGAGCCGCCGCGGAACGGAAGTTATGATCACTCGTCTCCGGGGATTTCCTCCGGCACCAAATCACACGGTCATGATTGGTCACGGTAGGAATCGGGTCATTATATAATCCCCCCGCTCCCCTCAAAAAACTTTCTCCAGCTGTCTTTATTCCAAACCACATTCGTGTCAGACTCGTCGTCCTCTTCACTGTTGCATATTCCCTTCTTTTTCGCCCTTATATCCCTTATCGACAATGCCTTTTGCTCCTGGTGTGTTCGCTCCATGGCGAGATGAAATACGCGGGGTACTGACGTAGCGCGGGGTTGTAGGTGACGCTTCCAAGGGTGCTGGTCTCTTCAAGACACGGTGCGCCCAGTGTCATACCGTTGCCGCCGGTGAAGCCCACAAAGTCGGACCCAACTTGCACGGGTGCGTCTCTAATAATCGCCCGCTCGACGTTAACACTAATGAACATCGTTCAGAATTTTCGGTCGCAAGTCTGGACAGGCGGATGGATACTCGTACACTGCTGCCAACGTGAACAAGGGCGTTGAGTGGAGTGAGCAGACCCTCTTCGAGTACCTCGAAAACCCCAAAAAGGTGCGTATACGTTCAGCGGGATGCTACGTAGGCTGACTGCCCTGCTTGCAGTACATTCCTGGAACCAAGATGGCCTTCGCTGGCTTGAAGAAGGACAAGGACAGGAATGACCTCGTCACATACCTTAAGGATTCTGTACGTCTCTTGCTTGCCGTCGTCAGTCGCCTCACTCACTTCCCATCCTGCAGTGCGCATAGATGGATACGATTATATTATGATGGGTTGGACTATTACATGCCCTAATGACATTCCGATATTCATTGGATACACCCCGCCCGCTGTCTGGTCTTATTTTATACATAGATGACCATAACAATGTCTGGTATCCGGTCCCAACAACCCCCCTCATCTGCAATACATTTATTATCACTTATACATGCGCAGTGACAGAACGAACTGAGGATATGCTGATGTCTGGTCTGACATAGTGTTATTTCCATCAACCGCCCGATATGGGCAGGCACTTCTCTTCTTCTTCCCACCATGTTGGCGCGTTCAACGACGCGTCCTGCGTCGGGAACCGTGTCAAGGTCGAGCACGGCGCGTCCAGTGAGCCATTCGTACCGTAATCGTCCAATGACAGGACAGAGCCGGCCGTGGACTGCTCAGTCGAGGCCAGCAACCGCACGCCCTCAAACTGCCGCCTCGACCCGACACGATGCCAGCTACGTGATTGCCCTTCTCGAAGGCAGAGGAATATCTCGCGAAGTCGGAATGGCTGCTCTCGATAAGGACACTGGCCGTGTCATGCTTGTGCAGGTCAGCCGGCCCCAACAGCGTCCTTTGCTAGCACTTGAACTCCCGCCTTCCAGCTTGCAGACTGCCAGACATATGTCAAGACTCTCCACCAGATGCATCTGCATAGCCCGTGTCTTATTCTTGTGCCCGATACGTTCCTGTCGGCGTCGGATGCGTCCTTGCTGCCCTCCCGGAAGCGCGCGCCTGCTACGTCCCTCCTAGTCGAGTTCATACGTGAAGAGTTTCCCAGCGTGCCGCTGGAGCCTATAGGAAGGAAGTATTGGAACGAGTTGAGTGGTAGGTCTCCTGAATTTCCCTCCCCAGCATCCCATTTGATCTCGTTGTGTAGGAATGCAGTTCATCGACCAATTATGCGTAGAAGACGACGAGCGGGCGGGTACTCTCATGGCCGTGCGCGACAAGTAAGCGCATGTATGCGCTCGTTCCCCATGTTCTACTCATTCATGCTAGATATTTTGCATTATCCGCTACCTCCGCCCTGTTCAAACACGCTGAAGCCAAACTGAACACCAGATTCGCTGCTGGGTCCCTCCTCATTCGCTATGTTCCCGTCGATGGAACTATGATGATCGATCCTGAAACAGTCAGGAATCTTGAATTGGTGGGAAACATGTCGAACAAGAAATTGCCTCATTCTCTGTTCGGGTGCGTCGTTGTTCTTTTGAAGTCTGCGACGTACTGAAGCTGGTGCAGAACCGTCAACCATACCTTCACTTCCATGGCATCCCGTTTACTGCGCGTCAATCTTCTGTCTCCAATCACAGGCACGCTTATTGACTAATAGAACAAGCTTCAATCTAATCAATGTCTCTAGGGCAAAGTTCTATTGAAGCACGACTAGATGTCGTCGAAGGTACGTAAGTGTCTCTCGTCGAGAAGGATATAACCGAGCACTGGTCATAGAGTTCGTCAAAAGCGAAGATGCCTTCAACAACGTGAAGACTGCTCTAAAGCCAATGAACAAAATGGATTTCGACAAGCTGATAGTTTCGGTAGTGATCTGGTTTATACCGTCGGGAAATGATCTAATCTGTCTCTTGGTAGCTCGCTTCATCTGAAACGAAGCCCACCACCACGGCCCAGGGAGCATCCACCCGTGTATCGCAAATGTTGAATTTGCGGAATATTGTCAAGTGCATTCCTCAGCTCCAGGAGGCTCTTGCTGGATGCAAATCCCATTTACTTCGAATCGTCTTCGATGTATGTGCTTCTTTCCGTTCCCATCATGTATGTTGGCAATTGGACTAAGGGACCTTCTCTCAGATGGTTTCGGACGAACGTATTGCTAACATTGAGCGCTTAATTACCAAGAGCTTAAACGGAGATACATTGCCTTCCAAGGTTCACTTTCCATATTTATATAAAATCGATTGTCCTAATGACATATCTTGCTCAGCATGGCATCGGTGCTGTCAATGCTCGCGTCTACGCCGTGAAGGTTGGGCATTCTTTTATATCATATGTATGCAATATTCTGAGCAACTCCCGTCAGGCGAACTATAATCGCCTGCTAGACGTAGCCCGCGAGACGTACAAGGAAAATGTCGGCGACATATATGCCCTCAACACCACTCTGTCGGAGCAGCACGATCTACCGCTGACTCTCATCTATCACGATACTGGCTTTGTATTCTCGTTGAAGAAGTCCGACGTGATTGAAGAGTTGCCGAAGGGGTTTATCAATGCGTCACTGAAGAAGGGGCGGTGGCAGTTCTCTTCCATGGAGTTGGTAGGGTCGAGTGCTTATATGCTATACTTTTCTCACCGTTCTAACAGAAAAAGATGAACGCGAGGATGAAAGACGCTTTAGACGAGACTTTGATTCTGAGCGACAAGTGAATTAGAGGATTTCATGGCTACGAGAAGTACTGAAATACTTGGTTTACAGGATCATTCAGGATCTCGTTGCTGACATTCTTGTCGACGTGGGAGCCTTGTATAAAGCATCAGAAGCGGTAAGTTCATCGCTTTTCTTATCAGGCACATCCTGAAAAAGAGCAAGATTGCCCTGGTGGATATGCTATTGTCATTCGCTCATGTGTCCATCAGTAAGTCCAGGAGACCATAGCGGTATATTCTTACTTATGTATTCGATCTTTACCAGTGCGCAACTATGGTAATCCTGGCGTAATTCTCAGTGCACCCACATCTTATTCTACCATCTCCAGTTCGACCAGAATTCACGGGTACGCTCGCTGTCAAGGCGGGCAAGCATCCTATTCTCGAGACTCTACGCACGATGGGCACACTCGTACCTAACGACGTATACTGCGACGATTCTTCTTCTTTCCAAATCGTTCAGGGACCAAAGTAAGTATAGCTCATTAAAAATACGCAGCTACAACTAACATTGAAGCATCTTACAGCATGTCCGGTATCTATTTTTGCTGATTGATGATGCATTCATCTGACGTCCACATCCTTCAGGCAAAAGTACTTATCTACGTCAAGTGGGGCTATTGACTGTGATGGCTATGTGTGGATGTTTTGTACCGGCAGAGTACGCAAGTTTTCGGTGAGAAAGATCCAGCAATTAGTCTCAACGAGGCCAGCATTCATCAAGTCTCCGTCAGGATACACGACGCCCTTCTCACTAGGTTGTCAAACGACGATGACATGGAGAAAAGCCTCAGCACATTCGCTAGTGAGATGGCGACGTCTGCAATGATTCTCGGTGTGTCTCAATGGCGCTTCGTCCTTAGATGATATATATTACTCGCCCAGGTCTAGCCACTCCGGGTACTCTCATCCTCATCGACGAGCTTGGAAGGGGAACTTCTCCTAGAGAAGGCGTAGGCATATCACATGCTATTGCCGAGGCTTTGATGGAACACAAGGTTGCCGTCACGTTTTTCCCGAAGAGAAACCTGACCTAACCTGACTGTTCCAGTCCTTTGTCTTCTTTGCGACGTAAAAATTAACGTATACTCGGACGTTTTGTCACTGACGTGCTGGTATTCTTCCCTAGACACTTTAACGAGCTGAGCACCACGCTATCTCGAAAGCCTTCCGTAGTCAAGTGAGTCTAACTTTGGTCGTTTTCTGCCCCAATTTTAATCGGTCTTTCAGTCTGCACCTATCTGTCCAGGTGAGAGTTGATTTGTTCTTGACTTCGATCCAGTTCATGTATCTCGGTCAGAAATCGCGTCCATCTGAGTCCAATTTCGGGATGACTTTTCAATACAAGTACGCCTGATATTTATAGACCATTTACCGTTTCTAACACTGCAGCTTATAAGGATCGTTGATGGTGCTCCTGACAACATGTCGCATTACGGCACGTTCAGGAGAAATAGACTTGCCATCGACGCAACCCATTAACCTCGTGATTATCTAGGACTTGAGCTCGCTCGACTTGCCGACCTACCAAGCGATGTACTCACAGAGGCTAAAAGAGTTTCTTCCAACCTCTCTGCTTTACACGCACGTAATGAAGAGAATAGCGAGAGTACGCAGATTACTACGAGACGAAAGGCACTATTACGGGTGAGCCACTTCTTGGGACGCTGGACATTTATTGAACCCCAATTGTAGCTAAGAACGCAATTGAAACAAGCGCTAGATCACTCTATGCTTCCTGATGAAGAGCTACTGACATACATCGGGCGTTTTCAGAGAGATATCACTAGGGCTTTCTTGTATGGTAAGTGAACTCAGGCGAATGGAAGAGATAGGTTGGAGAGAGAAGTGTATCCTTCATTTTGAATTCATTGAATGGTTTTCTCGGGAATTAATCGCTTGGTGCGTACTGCGCTTCCTTCATATTTTATTGTCCATGCTGTCCTTTTTCAATGATTTCGAAAATAAATGTTCCAAGCTCTTTAAATTTCAGCCAAACTATCAGAATAATGAAGCCTGGATATTAATTGCCACATGCAAAATGGACTTTATTGGATGCTGCTAACACGTCCTTGGCGCCCTCGGGATCCATCCCACCCACGTAGGAAGAAGTTCATCGGTGAAAATTTCAGCAGGCAGCAAGGCAGCTGAATGATATGTGGACCTGTTATTGTGGCATTTCAATGGTCGCGTTGGCAACTGGGAAATGTAGGGTCATTCCTCCGACACCAGTGGTACAATATGAGATGGCATTGTCTATAAACAGAACAACGATTGTTGACAATGTATGCTAAACTTTGCCACTGATGACGCCCATGATCAGCGTAGAATAAAAGACCCACTGCCTTTGCAGTTGTCGCCGCTATCATCTCTGCACCTCACACCATGTCGCGTACTACCTCTGCTTCGTCGATACACGCGACATCTCCGTCCCCCATTCCCACTATTCCAGATGAGAATGACGAACACACTCTAACAGGGTTCGGCGACATCTCTCTTTCTGACGACTGCTTCATCCCAGGCATTGCCTCAGATATCTCACCAACGAAAAAGGACTCCTTGAAACGTCCAAAAAAGCCCGCCGCTCTCCGTCCTCGCCCTGTTCTATCTAATAGACCTCCCCCGCCCTTGATGGCCAAGGCATTGAGAAGTCCAACCGAACATGTATGTCCAATCGTCTCAATGCCACTCACTTAACCCTGGCCCCGTTCTCAGCAACGACTCATCAAAGCCGCTCTCGCAGAGCCCAAAGTCAACTTCAAAACCCTCATCGACAGCGTCCGACTCACCGAGGATAAGATATCCCAGAAAAGCCCCAAAAAGAAGGGGATACCGTCGCCCATTGCAATCTTCAAACGCGGCGCCGCATCGTCTCCACCACCATCACCTTGGGCGCCAGTCACATCGCCAAAAACACCCAAAACACCCAAGCCTGTAACGCCCCGGACGCCGAAGCCTCCGAGTAGCCCCCAGTCACCCAAGCCATGGCGCGGAAATTCTCCCTTACCGAAAAGGCCGCCCCTCCCGACATGGGATCTTGTGTATCCTGAATTGGCGGACGACAAAGAGGAGAGCAAGGAGGAAAAGCACCAGGACAAGTCGCAGCAAAAGAAAACCGCCTAGCTTGGGCACGTCTGGATAGTAGGCCAAATAGATTCCTAGAGCACTATACCCTATAATTGCCGTTTTAAAAGTAGTATTTCCAGTTCATTTTGCTCTGCGCATTTTCTTGCTTTCGCCACACAATATAAATACGTCTATCCGCGAATACCTTGAGATGTTTAGTTTGGACAGGAGCATTAAAGCCAATGCTTCCTGCGTTTTGGAGTGGTTATCTTACGCTGTCAACTTGTCGAAGAGAGGAGATTTGGAAGAGATCTCTGCCAGGGCCGATCGTAGCGATGCCGACTTAGCCGTCGGCACGTCCCAGGGTCTCGAGTTTTCACCATCTTTACACCTAACTTCCACTTGCTCTACCCGATGCTCAATCTGATATAATCATAAACCCCAGAAAACATGTGTTCACCTCCCTTTCCGCCCCCTCGCCTTAGATGCATGTCGCTTCGGACCTAGGCTGACTTTTCATCTTCGCTCGCTTGCCTTGAGACTTCGGCTGAATCCTGAAACGGTTTTTATTCACAGTAGCACAGAAGAGTGCGCAGTTCCTGATCTTCTGGGCATCTAGGTGTATTTTTTAAAAGCATCTCCCGCCGATTCTTCGCACCGTCTGTTCTTTGAACTAATGGAGTAGCTCGACTCAGAGTCTTCCTGACTATCGGATGTAGAATTCCCAGCACAACTGTTTCCTGCGACCGTCCTAAAGCATGCTGCTTCTCTTACAACAGTGACGATCTTCGCTTGTCTCTCCTAGTTATGATACTTCTCCGTAACTAGGTTAATGGCCTCGAGTAGATCAAACTGGCAAAGAGGGGTATCATAAAGGGAGAAGTCGAAGGACGGTGAAGTGAGATGAAGAAGAGTTCTCCAAGTCAAACGAGCCCACGATACCATAACTGCTCCTCTACCTCATGTTAGCTCAGGCATTTCTCCTACGAATGCCGGAGTCCACCGAAACTTGTGGAGGGGTCCTTGGATCATGATGGACGCCGAGTACCCGTTGATAGAAACCTTTCTGTTCCAGGACATAACGATGCCTCAAAGCATGGTTTACAAAGGGTATACTGCAACATGTACGGGCGTCCCCCGGATGTCGATGGGATTCTCTCGGTTTTGTCTCATCTACAATAAGGCAAGAAGGGGCACCTCTCATTTTTGTCTGATGAATCCTTGGACTTGTGGCTCGTATCCTCTCGTAAACGGTGCGATGTTGTAAAGGGCTACGGAAAGCGGGCCCCAAATCTCCTCGCGATCGCGAGGAAACTGCTATGCTCGCGATTCGTGATTTCCTTGTTGTTTTCGTTTCCGGCAATCGTATCCCTCTTTTCTGTCTCAGCATCGTTTCAGATAAGTACGTGAAGTTTACTACCATTACTGGAAGTCGACATTCCTGTTTCTACGAATTGCTCGAATCTAAGTTCGATCATGCATTCGACGGGGACACGCCGAATATCTGGATAGATATGCGTTTGTCGCGCTGACGTAGATATCAAAAAGCCCGGCTGTCGCCAAGTCTCGAACTTCCCCTCAGCTACGTACTGTTTTCACCTCTACAGGCCCATTTGGTGTTCATGAAATCCAAGAATCCGTGACGCCACCGGACTCACAAAATCTGCCAAAGTAAAGTCGTGCACAGTGGAAAACTTACTTGGGCCGCTCATGATCACAGAGAGATCAACGTAAATAACTATGTTGACTGACTCGACACTCAATCGCCGGTACGATAAATAGAGCCAAAAGTTAGTCTCTGTAGACGCGTATATTGAACCCGAAGTCGCTTTGCACGGGGATCGCTGTCAATGGCAGGTACCGCTCGGCCGTTATGCGCATAATTATTAAATATGTGAAGTGAAAGATTTGATAAAGAAGAGCCGCTGTCGAGGATCTGGAGATCTGGCGTACAATCTGTCAAGGGTGCGGCCCCACTCTTTATGACGTTTAGAAAGAGAACCACCAGATTCTTCGCCCTGGAATAAGGTTCTTTTAAGGAAAGGAAAGGGAATTTGGAGAGATCGTAGACTGGAATTCGCCGAGAAGTCCCAATACCTCCAGTAAGAACATTTTAGGTGAGGATAAGCCGCAGGTGGTGGTTTTAGGCAGTCACAGATTCAGCAGCTCATTCTCCGTATTCTGCATTTCAATCAGCTTTTGTTATCATGAACAGGGTTCGCAATAGGCGAAACACCAAAGGCGGAGGTGGCGTTCCTAGTGATCCGACGGGGCATTCATTTCAGCCAGTTGCGAGGCTGGAAACGAATTGGAGAATTCGCGTGCCGGGAGGAGACGAATATCGCAGCCGTAGTCGTTGTTACTGTGCCCATCGGGCATCGAGACAACCACTACTACAAAAGGGGCTTTGTATAACATATACTCGCAAGTCATGGAGGCTCTGAGCGCTGAGTATGCGGATGATCCTGTTCCACACAGCCAGCAAGTTGTGGGTCCCTGCCAAATTAAGCTCCCAAGGAGGTGGGGGGAGCTTTCGAGATAGAATTATCGACGTCTTTGACTTTGTTTTGAAGATAACAGACGGCCCAAGGTTGCCAGTGGGTGGCCATGCCTAGAAGTTCAAGATCGCAAAGACGAAGTTGAATTATCAGCGTTAAACAGAGTCAGGTTGGCTTGTTATATCAATCTGATTAAATTGTCGGCAACAGCTGGGTATTAGTTGTTAGTTAGCTGTTGCACCGACGCGAAGTCCTAATCAGGATACCGAGCTAAACTTTCGAGGTGACTCGGCAATGGCCGGAAGCCCTCACCTACCGACTACCATCATCACCAAACAAGAACCCCTGTCCAACCTCTGGAATGTCACCACTCTTGAACCTACCGCCGGAGCTTCTTGAAGCAATTAGTAAATATGTACGTACCCCTCCAAATACGAGTCGAGTAAGGCATTGCGAAGTTCTAAAACCACCATCTTCAGCTCAGTGTTGATGACCTCAAAAAATTTCGGGCGTCTTGTAGACGGATAAGAGATGCCTCGGCTCGAATTATCTATTCTTGTCTCGCCGTTGACGTGGTCCGTCAAGGATACCGGAAGACAATCGAAATGCTTCAGGCTCTGTCTAACGCGCATGCTGCAGCCACACACGTCCGTCATCTCAAGATACTATCTTTGAGCGAACGGTGCAACGTATACCCAAAAGAATACACTGTTTTCGATATGAAGTTTCGTCAAGGGAGTCTGAATCATTCTCTGCCTTCGGAAATGGCGGCGTTCAACCGGGCATTGCAAACCGCGTTGCCAAATGCGATCGCTGCGCTAAGCCGTCTGAATTCTCTAACGTGAGTGGCAGTAGTTTTAGCCTTAGTCTCATGGTTCACTAGCAATCAGGGTATACACCTACGATGGAGACGCGCAATGGGCTCTTGATCTCATTATCAACTCTGCCGCTGGCCACATAGGCTTGCAGAAGTTCTCCCATCTCGCATTAGGCGAGCAGGCAAACCTCCGGCCGTTTATCACCCAGGCTGTCACCAACCTCAACAAATTCTCGCTGTCGTCTTATCGGATACACGGTGATAGTGATAGTGATTTGGTTCCAATCCTCGTCGAAATCATCGGTATGAATCATGCGCTTTCTTCCCTGGAGCTTGACATTTGGACTGCTTATGGATCAAGAGAATGTTTCAACACACTATTGACCGGAATACCAGTCGATGTTTCACTACCGCTTGCACGCCTTGTCTTGGGGGAATTTGATGTTGCTATTGATGATAGGTTGATGAACCATTTTGGTTCTCTCACGGAGCTGCGATTGGGGTATACCACTTCGTTCAGCGGCTCGGATCAATATACTCCGGATCTCTGGGCTGCCCTTCAGATCAACTCAATATTTCTGAAAAACATTTCCATCGCTAGTTCGCATATATCCACTCCATTGATGGAGTATCTCAATTCATACCGTGGTCTGGAAGAGCTGGAATTCCAGCACCCTTCGTGTAACATCACGGATGACTCACCCTCGATCCGGAACGAGATTGACCTAGCTGAGGAGCTGTTTTCTTCGATCATCCCAAAGCATTCCCCGTCCCTCCGTACGCTGATGGTGTTCTCGCATCTAGAACACCCATGGCAATTCTCTGTGGCTCGTTCCGCCAACCTTGCGCAATGCCGCGCCCTAGTCAAGCTCGGTGTGTGCGTGGAGCGAGGTGTTCCTGATATGGTCGACAGTGAAGAATCGCGCGGTGATGAAGAGGACAGTGATGAAGAGGACAGCGACGAAGAGGACCAGTATATCCCAGGGGCAGATATTGCGACGAATATCCACAACATCGTTCGGGATGTGGTAAGCGCGTATCATTCGCTATCCTCATGTATCTGATTTTATTCCACGCAGGAGTCTCTCGTTCGCATGGCAGAAACCCTACCCTCGTTAGAAGGACTCTGGATTGCCATGGAAAGCGTAACATCAGAAAGCATATGCGACAAGTACGTCGAAGAACCTGACGATCTCCCGGATCGTTATGCCGCTCTTCGCTATGGGTTGAAAAACGTTGTACCTGGACAACGGGAGCAACCCTTAAAGATATTTGTAGGAGACGGTGTTTTCGTGGCGAAGGACGGTGCATGGACTCGACACACCGGCGGACCCTCGAGAACTGAATGGGAAAAAATGACGTTCTTGTCTGCTCTACAAGAGTCAGGCTTTTTTTGAGTCGTAGGTGAATTCACACTAAGTAAAATGCATTACGAACATGGCACGCTGATATCAATCATTCCATAGAGTGATATATGAACATTGTGGCTGCATCTTACAAGATATACTTTTGTATTCTATCAACGGAAATACTACTTATCCGTCAAGGGTTCGGGGAAACTTCACCGCTAACGTTTTTAATCAGGCCTCGCGTCCAGCAGCTTTTCAAATGAACGTTGTTATCGTTGGTGGCGATTTATGCCCTTTTATCAACGATCAGCTGCAAGGTCAATATAAGAACGTCGCTCGTATAGAGCGGGATAGCGCAAATAACACGTCCCGTCACGTCAATTTCGGTCTGGCTCCATTTGTACGGCTGCCGTGTGGCGAGGGCGCAGCCTGTTTCATTGTCTCTCATTTCCGACGTTCACCCAACAGGTATCACTACGCGGCAACCCTCAGGCTCCGTGTGAAAAAAAAGTGGACAAAGCTGCATGTTAGTGGAGCGTTGGAGCGCGTGTGTACACACGGCAAAATATGTAAGTAAAACGTGGCTATAATATCCTAGGTTGTCCGGGTTTATGAAACGAACGAATAGTAAAAAGGTCCGAAAGTCTCTTCCCAGAATAAGCGAAATAATGCTTTTTTCAATATCGACTCGCCGCTTATGCGATCGAAAACTTTCCACTCCAGTTGCCCGAATCACCAAACACTAAAGAAAACATCAACGGGGATGAAGAACGGGCATTCGAAAGAGGAATACTCACGGACAACATAATAGTCATCGCCAATCGTGGCGTTCTCTGGAACCGTCACACTAGCGGCGCCATCAAGAATAGGGAAGCCAGATGCAAGAGCAGCTGTAAGTAAGGTCAGTCACGAGTGGACAATTGTCCAATACAATAAAACGTACGAGTCTGGGTTTTGGATCCCTTCCTCAAGAAAATGGCGCCTTGTTGGTTTGTGATCTGGGCAGGCGCGTCGGAAGTGTCCCTGAAGATACACAAAGTCTGAGCGACAGAACACAAACACGATGCGGAAGGAGTAAATCACCATGTAACCGTGTAAGTCGATCCAGAGACCCAGGTATCGCCAGCATTGGGAGATGTTATGCGCGGGACATAAACATCCAAGGCAGCAGCTTTAACGAGGGTAAGGACGGAGGAAAGGACGGCAGTGACAGCGAACGAGGAGAACTTCATATTGGTGGGGGAGAAAATAAGGTAAGGAGTTTACTAGGGTTCTTCTTCTTGTGCCCGGCACTTTATACTGCGTGAAAGTTTTTTCGGTTCCCATCTTAGCGGTCCGGGGAGAAGCTGTAAAAACAGGGTCTGCACAGCCGCCGATGCTGAAATTGGAATGATGGTTCAAAATTATAGAATTCTCTATTTTCGCTCTTCTCCCATGAAACTACTTATGCCCGCGACAGATTAGAACACTGATGCGCTACGTGTCATATATTCTGACGGGTGACAAACTGCGCTTTTCCGACCTCTTCTCTTCCGAGGAGTGATAGGCTCGAATGCGATGTCGTCTTGAACATGGTCTGTATTTTCAATATCAGTCAATATCACAACTGGACTTTCATATTCAATGACGGTAACAGGGGCATGCGAACAACGACAAGCCTATTAATCACATCAGCATTGAGGGTAAATTGTACGTACGGTCGTCTCGTAAGATGTGAACGATGTCTTTCAGTTAATCGTTATCTCTCCCGTCTTGCTGCGAACCCAGTGATCTCACCGCTCTGGATTGCTTGCGTAAATTGCACATGGTCTTTCGAATACTGGATGCCTAGTGATATGACTGCATTTGACGCCATCTGTTAACCATTCCCCCAGATTTAAAATACTCTGCTGTGTTCGATGGAAAGATGAAGGCTCTGCGATTGACAACAAGCACGCGTAGACGGCTCAGCACTGAGGTCCAGGCGTCTAGTTTCATTCCAATGACGGGACCTGGTTCCACTGT
>JAUEPT010000587.1:0-15322 GCA_030435635.1 Armillaria borealis | reverse complement strand
GTCAGGTTGTCTACGACGATTTAGCAAATATCCAAGTACTGCTTGATCCCAATGCCTCGACGGTCATCAGTCAAACCTCTGAACCGCATATCGAGGCTTCCATTCAGATGGGAGATGATCAGGTCGAAGAGATAGAGCATCTTCCACAGGCTGAGGCTGCTCGCGATGAAGGCGAGGACTCTGTCGACCAGTTGATGATACCGTTGATGTCATTCCGATACAAGACATGACACGACCAGCCTTCAGAGCAAGAAATCACCGCCGCAATCCATATACAACAGTGTATAGGGCGCGTTCTTTCTCGTCGACGGGGCATTGCCAAGAGTGGAATAGCCGGCCTTCACCGCGCAATATATTCGCTCGTGCACTCAAAGAAGTATCTCGGCTTGGTGATAACCCCGGGTTATACCTTCGCTTCTTTTTGGGTCCGCTGCCCCACATTTTGGTTTGTCTTGAGACAGTTCGTGCCGATTCTTTGAGCCACAAAAAGAAAACGAAAGATAGGCTCAAAGGGTGTAGTCCTGATGAGATCGATGCCCTTGATGATCTCTTAACACAGACAAAGTACGTAGTACTACTTGCACGAATACCTTTCACAGTAACTGATACATTCTTGTAATCTAATAGCAAGGCGAGCAAGACGTCAATCAAGCTACAGAAGGATCTTGGCCCAAATTCCGTACTCCACGAGCGTTGCGACGACAAGCAGCTCAGAAAGCTAGTGGAAGAGGCTAGCAAATTGGTTTCTTCTCTCCCGTTCTCCGCTTCGTCGGAATTATCGGATGATTTGCACCTTGCTGTCAAAGGGATCGTAACTGAGCGTTCGCTGCCAGGTGCAGGTAAAAAGCCCGTGAAGCCGACACTCAACATTGAAGACGATTACGGATATTGATTCTTGTTCTGCTAGTTCTATATATTTATAGCTTGTGATATATATCTTTCTTTCGATTATTCACGAACTGTCACTGAAACAGAGGAAACACATCTAGACATGCCGTGTAGGTGATTCGTCCGTCACGGTCAAGCCCAACCCGCCGCTATCCTTCCCGAGATCACTAGCCAACTCATCAGACGACCGGAGCGTCTCTGTAGTCCCTTCGACCTTCTTAGCAAAAGCTATACGTTTTGGCATCATGTATCTCATGTCAATCCAACGCAACGTTAACGTCATGATGATAACAAGGATCCAGAGACCGAGAGACACTTGCCAGCCATACTTGTAATGGGGTGCTTGAGAGGCTGGCCATACGAGAATCTGAGACCAAGCAGAGATAGCGTAGTAGACGGCGACAGCTGCGCAGTGTCAGTTCGATGATATCAGCAGTAACTGGTCGTTAGCTTACCCACACCAACCACAAGCGTCCTTTGCTCAGGATCCTGGGGAATCAGATCCGACACCCAAGCAAATATCAAGGGAGCGGTACCGAGTGCGACAAATGATATGAAGTACGACTGTAGAAATATACTCAGGCGAGACGTCGGAAGAGTAACCTATATCACGTACGAAGTACTTGGCGCCATCGGGGACATTCCAGATCGTCATGATGATACATGGAATAAGGCCTATAAAGAATAACAATAAGAGCTAGATGATGAGTTAACATCTTGAGACAAACCGATAATGCCTTGAAGAATGATCAGCCAATGCCTAGTTTTGAGCCAGTCGGATAACAGTGCCCAAATCCAGACTAATGGGAAGTTGAGCGACAGGACTGGGTGAGGCCTATTGAATGCGTACCAAACGCTACTTGGATAGCCTGACCGCCGATTGGTATAGCATTAATTTCCGATACGCCCCAGCGACTAGTTCCATCAGGATTCTTAAGCGACTTCAACCAGAGATTAAAGTCTGGAATAACGATAACCATGAAAGTTCTTGTCATCAAAGAGGCATGCAAACCTACAAACGTATCCATAACTAGCCAACACTGTGGCGACGTAGAGGATAGTGATAAAATAAATCACCCAGTTGGTAGCAGAGCGTTTGATGCTAGCCCAAGTCACTTTCTTCGGTTCGGCTCGGTGATGCCTTTCCAATCGTTCCATGGCCATTGCGGCGTGACCTTTGTTGAACCAGAACGCCCTCGGATTAGGTTTGTTGGGCAAATCTGGAAGAAGGAAAAAGCCAAAGAAGGCAAAGACGACAGTCATGATACCATTGATGATGAACAACCACCTGTAAAGAAGGAAATTGACATGGTGCGAGGGAAAAAATGAAAGAAAATACCGCCACCCCGCTATCCCATAGTGTCCATCCAAAGTACTTTGTACAGCAGTCTGGAGTGCATTGGCCATCATGCTGCCTATCGCCTGACAGGAGTGGTAGAATCCCATACGTTTCGCGAGCTCGGTGGGCGTATACCAATGCATAAACAGCGTCATCATACCGGGCCATGCGCTGCTTTCGCATAGTCCCAAAAATGTCCGAACGGCGTAAATCTGCTTTGGACTGTCGCAGGCAGCGATGCTCCCGGTCAAGATACCCCAGGCAATTTCAAGACCCGGAAGCCAGAAAGAAGGTCGGACATACTGCGACGTACATGTTATCAATCAGTGTACAGAAGCGCAAACGTTGGCACCCACTGTCATAATAATTTGAGAAGGAACGAGCTACAGAAGAAAGCCCGTCAAACCTGTTTCACAGATTAGGAAAATCCACTCCTAACCATTACGCAGTATCCGACGTTGAAATAGGTCGTAAAGTAGTTCAATTCTGTGGAAGATTTAGCGAACAAATCTTAATAAGCGCATTTGGAAACATCACCATTTCCGACTAGATTTAGATCTTCCTACAGGAGAAAACTCATAAACCAAATTCCAGTCGAGGCAGTCTGGATTCACGTACTTTCATCCCGGATACTGACCAGAAAGAAATCGGATGAAAGAGCGTTACAGAACGGCAAAGGGTGCATACCGTACGCAGTATTAATGTTTTGCTAAACAAAATAAGTTGTGAGGTAGATGGTTTCGAGTACATTTACCAACGCACCTGATCCAGATACTTGATGACCTGAGATACACATCCGAAAAGCATCAAAAAACAGTCTAGCCGAAGCACTAAGCTCTTCTCAATCGAAGAGCGAACATGGCCTGTGAGCGTGTGTTCCTCTCCTCCCGTGTCCTGAGCTGTAGCCCCGCGATTGGAGAAGGTGTTGGGCATAAGGACGACTTACGAGGAACTAGGAGTAGCTTTGATGCAGGGATCCCGCAGGAAGCGTTCCCTTTTCTACCAGTCGGAGGTCTATCAGCTGGGTCATCGGCGATAAGTACTAGAGGGACGATATGGTCATGATTCTTGATAGCAGAAGAGAACCAGAACCTCACAGGGTCAAATTTGAATAGCCAACCACATCAGAATGCGAACCCTATTATACGGCCCGGTGTTCCGCCGGCAAGATAAGAACCTCACCTTGCCCGGTTATCTATCTATCTTAAGGCAGGCGAAGACGGTTCCCGAACCTTACACTCGTTAGACCAGGACCCACTTACTTGTCGTATCGCTTCATGTGGAAAGAGCGAGTGCCCACGATCCATGCCGAGGTCATGAACACGTATAAGTTCCATAAATTCCATGAATGGATGAATGGTGTATCTCGTAGTCTCTCATACATTAGGTATTGATCATATAACGTGAAACGATATCATCATGGTCTTAAGTGTCATCTATTCCCCAACCTTCTCTTCGTGGGACACCTTGCCATTCTCCTCATCATGCTTCTCATCGACAGTTCCGGTAATCAAGCCAAGGCGTTTATGGATGTCTTCAAGACGGCGAAGATCCTCTGTGGCCAAATTGGTAGTATTCCCAAACAACTCTTCCATTTCTTCCAAACTTACTCCCTTTGTTTTCTGGGACCTAAATCAACGCCGTCAATGGTGCGAGTGCAGGAAGTGCAGATACAGCGTACCAGGAACAGAATAAAGCAACCCCCTAGGAACGAGAAAATCTGCGGTATAGTTCAGCATCGTCGTCTCGTGGTGAAACCTTCAGACGTACTCCGAAGAAAACGAAAGTCCCATATCCTATGTGCTGCAGCATCGATGGGGTTACTTGACCAACTGAGATTTTATAAGCATCACGAAACAGAATACTATCTATCGTTGTCTGATACCTATGAAGTTGTTCATCTAATAGGTAACAAGTATTCATCAGGAAAAGCAAGGTGATAAACGAGGACACCAGACGTACCCAATTTGAGGAGGCAGCAATGGACAGGCCTTTGCCTCGAACACTCAGAGGGAATATTTCAGCGATGATAATCCAGGAACAAGGACCCCAGCTATAACCGAAGCCTATCATCCTCCGTAAGTGCGGGTCAGGAAGCGGGTACGACAGACATACCCATGGCGAAAATCCAAACGAAGACGCAAGCTACCCATCCAGCAGCTGAAATGGCAATGAAGCTTTGTAGTTAAGATCAGTACTCAGATGTGCCTACCTACGTGGCTAAACAAGAAGTATGTCAGTATGGATCAGTCATTTACGAGAATTCCCCACCTCGGCCAACTATCGTGGAATTGGCTCGTCAAAATGGCGACAATGAAATGACATCTAGAGAATAGTATGGTGTGTTTATCATTCAGCGTAATTCTTCCGATGCATTAGCGAACTCACGTAGCCATGAGGAAGGCCCCAGAGACAAGTACCGGCTTACGTCCAAGTTGATCGATGAACAAGACAGCTGGGATCGTCGCCAAAAACATACTGAGAACCGAGGTTAGCAACGATGAAGCGATCACATCGGCGACTCTTACGCGATACCAACAACACCTGTGGCGAGAAGAGATATGGTACTTCCGGTCAGACCTAGAGATTTGAAGATACTAGGCGCATAATATAGAATAGCGTTGACACCGGTCCATTGTTGAAAAAACATAGTCCTAGAGTTGCGTTAGGTCATGAAATGGGCAATAATTGCTAGCAACATCACTTACAGTGAGCCGACAGCAACACGCCAAAGTAAATCTTGTGATTGTTTGGTGTTAAATTTCGGACTTGAAAAATAGATGACCCACTCCGATCAAGAACCAAGCTAAGGTAGCCGTGTAGTCCTAGCTTAAACTGGGATGTAAACGACGGGTCTTGATATTGAGGAAACTTGGCTTCAGAGATCTCTTTCTCGAACAAGTATTGCGCCTTGATTTCACTGTTACACCGAATTCTTTGAGTGCAACTCGGTAACAGTATACTGGCAGCATACTTACAGGAACTCGATGCGCACAAGTTCGTCGTCCTTGGGAAGTGCTCGAAGATTGCTGAGAACCGTAAGAGCCTCCTCATCTCGCCCTTGGTTGATCAGCCATCTAGGAGAGAACGGCATGAAGAGAATTCCACATCCAAGTACGATCGCAGGCCCTAGTTGAAGTGCCAGTGGAATTCGCCAGGCTGCCTCACTTTGACCTGCACCGGTGCCGCCGATATAATTTGTCCCATAATCGATCCAGAAGGAGACCATGATTCCGAACGTAATAGCCAGTTGCTGAAGCGCTACTAAGCTGCCCCGTACTTCCGGAGGAGCGAGCTATATTGACCATCAGCCTTTGGTAAACAAATTGAAATAACACTGACCTCTGCATTATAGAGCGGGACTGCCATGCTGGTAGACCCAACTCCAAGACCAGTTACAAATCTACCCCCATAAATGGAGGAGGGTTTCATAGCCGTGGTCTGGACAATAACGCCTATACAAAAAACGACAACAGCTAGAAAATCAGAACTGTAAACATTGGCGATTCCTTAAAGCGGGAGGAAATGTTTACCCAGAAAGATGGTGTACTTGCGGGATAATTTGTCAGCGAGATAACCTAGAAATTTATAGATTTTGTTTCTTCTTGACGGGCGGTTTTCACCTACCTGTCATCAGAACACCTGCCCAAGCCCCCAACTCCAGTATAGCGACCAGCCATCCTTCTTTCTTTGAATCAGAGACAGCAGAACCCATCCTGGAAGGAAAATCAGATACACATATCGAGCAAGGGGTCAATTAACGCACCGCTGATCGAAGGTGTACATTCTGGATATCATTCAGCTGAATTTCATCAGCTTCAATCAGAAGCAGAGCTTACCCAAGTACGCCTGAGAAAACACCCTGAAAAAGAATGTCAGCTCAGGCCCTCGCCGTATGATATTACTCAGCACTTGGTTATATCCTGTGATTGAAGTTCACAGTTAACTTGATATCATTCACTCGATGTTTACGAACCATAGAGCCTATTAGAAGGGGTCAATGATGACGAGGATGACGAGAAGAATTTCTTACAATCCTCCCAGAGAAGCAAAGACTGTAATAAAAAATGCTCTGCGATTGTGTACAAGCCCGGCCTGTACATTCACGACTAAGTCCGGCGATCAAGAAGGAAACAGACACGCACCCATCCGGAAGCTCCGGCGAGGGCCTTGCGACGATGGCTGGACAATGGAAAATCTCCAGTAGAACCTCCAGCCATGAGAGAAGATCAAGCACAGAAAGACGCCATGGAGCGTCTGCCTCTTTTTGTGCTTCCCAGCGGTTACGACGGTCCGGAAAACGATCACCTGAACACTCTATGTTCAGTTAGTTGGTCCAGATTTACCGAAAGGGCGATGTGACCGCGAGATTTTGATCTCGGCTCAGTATGAGGCGAAGGGACATTTGCTATTTGAAGAGCAGATTTATGGCGATAACAATCAGATGCAAGACTGCGGTACGGGTGTATCAGGGTGATACAACAGGGCTGCGAGGACACTTCCTAAATCATGGTGCTTTACTAAGGACTGCAGTATGTGAGTGCAGATGTGTTTGACGTTTCAGGTTCACGTTTCGGTCTTCCAGAATGGTGAGTGTGAATTATACACAACAATAGAAACAGTGTTCAACACACGAGACCTATAGAATATAGTTTCCTTAGAGTCGAAATAATGATGGACGTCGGATTGAAAGCATGGATCGTTGAATTTGTAATAACACGTAGCCATAAGCCGGCATAGATAAGTACCGGCAAAAGATATCAAAGATACCTGCATTCAACTTAGGATTATCATGAGTCTCCCTTCTCTAGCTCTGAGGTTCAGACATTTCAACCACTACATATTTTCTAGACCTTCAATCACGCTATTGCTTCGATTTTATCTGTTGTCGCCAGGCCTTTAATAAACCGCTACTTTACTCAATAATGTCCCAAGATCCTTCACAAAACCCGCCTTTTCCCTTCGAAAGACCATGCCTGTCAATCTGGCAGAGGACGACTCGCCATGATTCACTGCTTCATGAAGGCGCTTCTTCTCCAATACCTGCTACAGCCGATGTAGTTATCATAGGTTCGGGAATGGCGGGGGCCGTGACTGCATACGAACTGTTGTCGACGCCAAATGGGCCTAAAAATGTCGTAATACTTGAAGCTAGGGAGGCCTGTTCTGGTGCAACAGGTAGAAATGCAGGACATTGTCGTCCAGGTGCGCTTCAGTCATCCTGTTCTTACAGATCCTCATTGGTTTTCAAAGATGCTTTTCGTGGATTCACCGCCTTTTCTAAAATCCACGGCCCAGACCAAGCAATGAAAATCATCGAGCATGAAAAACTTGTTCTTCAACTAGTCAAACGGTTTATTGACACCCACAAGATTGAGTGCGACTTTGATTACTGCAAAACCTTTGATGTTATCATGGGAGAGGATTTTTTTCGATATGTCACTAGCAGTTTCGAGTCCTTCAAGGGATTTGGTGGCGACACGGCTGGCATAACTTGGCTGGAACAAGACGAAGCGCGAAAGGTCAGCCCTCTGACACGAATTATCGCGAGTGATGTGATTGATAAGCTTCCGAATCGACAGGCAACTCGCGTTCCTGAGGCCCTTGGCGCGTTTGAGTGGAATGCCGCGAGTCTTCACCCGGCGAAGCTTTGTCTTGCAATCCTCGCAATGGGGCGCGGACTTGGTTTATCCCTTTTCACTCACACACCTGCAACGGGAATCGAGCCTTCTCCCTCTGGCAACAAGAATTGGGTTGTAAGCACTGCCCGTGGTTCTATTACGACACCCGTCGTCGTTCATGCTACCAACGCCTTTGCCGATACCCTCCTTCCCCAGTTGGAGAACCTCGTAACTCCTATGCGTGCTCAGGCTCACAAGATAATTCCAACCCCTTCATTTTCGTCAACGAATATGCTTACCCATACCTACTCACTGCGATTCGCTTTACATCACTTTTATTCGCTTATACAGCGTAAGTCGGATGGGACGCTCGTCTTGGGCACCAGCCGGGGTATTCCTGGTCTCAGCGAAACCACGCCCGCAGAACTTGCTTGCAAAAATGATAGAGTACTCAATGAGGAAATTCAAGAAGATGCGATTAGATCGTTCAAGAAGATATTTCCTGATTTTGGGGAGGAGTCTCTCGGAGAAGGGCTGGAGTTCGGATGGACAGGTATACTCGGGATGGTGAGTAACATTGGATGAATCGAGACTCGGAGCTTACGCGTTCTTCTTCAAGACAAAAGATTCGGTGCCATTTGTTGGAGCAGTCCCTGGTTGTCCAGGCCAGTATGTCCTAGCGGGGTTCAATGGCCATGGAATGGCGCGTATTTTTGGTTGTGCACCTGGCCTATCTCAGCTGGTCCTCGGGGGGAAATGGGAAGACACAGGAATGCCGGACTGCTTCCAGATTACTGAAGAGCGGATGGCGAAGCTAAGACAGTGAATATAAGTGGAATATAAGATTAGATGATTACAGGTCGAGCAGTCCCAAAATTGTACCCGAATACTCTAAGTCAGTTGTAGGTAATACATTCTACATGTGAACTATACCATACCGCCTCTGTTTCCCTTTAACTTCGGACCGACGACTTCCCAAGGTTCACGGCTTGTCGTACTAATGTCGTCGGCTAACTTAATGTCTTCCATGTCTGTCGTTCGTGCCCCAACATCCGCTAGTTCATGCTGTTCAACAGACACGAAGACTTCGGGCCGAGTATTTGTGCCGAAACGGACAACATGATCCCCACCCTACATGAAGGCTATGTTAAAGCGGTGGCGGGCTACAGTAGTAAAACAAACCTTTTTCCCAGCAGACGCAGACATGATACCTCCGGTAGTATGCGAGTGAGATTGGCTGGAATCGTACGCCCAACCTCCTCTGGAATTAAGACTGCTCAATAGGGTATTGGTGTACAGTTTTGACAGCGGAAAATTGAAGAGGAGATGAAGTCCTGTTGGCTATCCGCGAATGAGTAGAAGTCGGTAGCAAGGCATGGATGGACTCACGTCCACGAGATATACGATCAAATCAACGATCGCACAGATAGAAGTGAGTAAGCCGGTCTGGACAGTTGCTGGGAGGCAGAAGGTAAACCGACATCAAGCACGGCATGTGAGGAATACCTACATCGAATAATCCGGTCGACGAGCTCATCGGAGGCTTGGAACCCAGTCTTGTGGTTTCTCTTTAGAGGAGGTGGTAGGTGTTAGGGAATGTCTATACTGCAGCCTAATGGTGCGCACCCTGAGTGAAAGAATGAATGAGCAAAGTTCGAGGATGTCCTAAAAAACCGTACAGATGCCAAACAAGGATAGCAGTAATCAGAATATCTGCGGCACACGCGCCAACGAGCCAAAGGATAACCCAGGCCTAAGAATAAGTTTCATTGCGGAATAGATATATTTGGTTGACCCACATACCTTGATTTCCTGAAATCGGAGGAACGAGGCTATACTTACCGATTCAACAGAACTAGCTATGGCTCCAACTAGCAAGATGCATCAATGGTCGCATATCTTTGGATCCAGCTAATTACTTACTAGCTCCCGCCATTGCGGTTGCGACAACCACGCCGACGAGCCAGAGGTTTGAAGTGAGAATTTTAACTCTCCAAGCAAAGAACATCTGTACGGAGCAAGATATAACGCCCTAGATATTGATAAGTCCGATGAGGCAAGTCTACGGTCGGGAAGAGACGTTACCGTCAATGCGGCCGCTGGGACGATCATAGTAGGTCAGAACATCTATCAGAAGGTAAGGCAGACGATGGCTCGTACTCGTAGCAAATACTGCGAACAACTGTTAGCTGTTATCTTGTCACCGTTAGAATTGTAAGACTCACCGATGGTGACTTTGACAAGATAGGCTGGATCCTCTGACAGAAGGCGATGCTGAGTTGAAAGGCGCATAATAACTAGGATCACATACCGAAGTGTGTAATAAGCGCTGTGTACATATACGTAAATTGCTACTCAAATGCATCAGCAGACGTCGTGAAATGGGAAGAGATCTACTCGACTAATACTGTGTTGGCGACGTTGAGGACCAGGAGGAAGAACACCTGGGGTAGATGTGAAATTGACAATTCTGTCATTGAGGCGAATACATACGAGAGCTTTCAGCCAAACTTTGTCTCGCCTGAAATGTGGTGGGATGAATACTGAGAGATCAAAAGAAATGATTCGGAGAAAAGCGTACTTCTGATACGTTATCATATAAATGTATGTTTGAGCTATGACCACTCCGAGGAGGAAGACATTGATCATATGCCCAATCAACATGGGCCCTTGCCTACAGAATATTGTGAGGCATGTTCACACGAAACAAAGGACAGTGGGCACTCACGAAGGTTCAGCGACAGACGACATTGTGGGGGAGTAGATGAGAGAGGCACAGTTGCCAGTGATATAGGATTCATCCTACTCCTAAGGTATACAGGAACGATCGTCGGATAGTGGCCGATACCAAGTACAAGCGACAGCCCGCTCTACTCCGCGGCGGGATCGATCACGGGGGTACTGAACGTGCTCACGAGTAGCCTGGTTGACAACTTGAAATCAGTACGAGAGGCAGGATCATGAATAAAGGTTTGACACACTGTCTTCAAAATTTGATACTATCCAAGACGATATAGACATAAGCAATACTCAGCGCGTCTCTGGACGAATATCATACCATCCACCGATCGCATTCCGCTGCCTACTTAGTGGCAGAGAGATGAGCAATTGCTACTAAACCGGCACGGTGATATTTGCAAGACCTGCCGAGCTTGCCTAGGAGGCTGAGCGCTGAGCCTTGGCCGCAGGCAGAGGCGCGGCCAGAGGAAACAAATCTTGTGCACTATGGCTCATAGAAATTGAAGCACGAGGTCGTTATGTCCTCAAACCGTGGAGGAAAGCATCGCTAAAATGGCTAAGTCGAGGTTTGGTTCATTGGAGTGGGCCTATTTCAAGTGATAAAACCAAAGGAAAAAAAACTGATGAACCGTAGGAGATAATTATGATAAGAGTCTAGAGTATAGAAAACTGATATATGGTCACCATTGACCAAGGAACATCAGTGTTCGCATGCGTGGATGCAACTTGAAGTAGACGTGGGTGCCAGTGCAGACAGGAGTTATTCCCACGCCTCTTGTCCTTCGCCACAATGGACTCCAGGACGGTGACCGTCGCGTTTGAATTGCCTAGAACACAACATGCTCTTTCCAAGCCTGAGGAGTGGAATACATCTTGGGAACGTCTCTATAGTTCAGGTCTCCTTTCCCCACCACTCTGCCTCGACATAGCTCTCAAAATGGAGCCACGCGAAACTGGGGCCATGGCCTTTGAATATTCCAGACTTCTCCAAAACACGCTTGGTCTTCGTTTTGACATTGGTAGAGAGGGTGTTGACGCGCTGCTATATGAAAATCTTGAATCAAAGTGGCTTGCTGCTACGCCTACTATCCGCAGGCAACATGCTCTTGTTGGTTTATCCGAGGCAGGCGCAATAGCCAGAAACCTCAACGAGGCCAGGAGATTCACCGGAGATATACTTACTCTTGATAATCTCAGTAAAGAAGGCCGCGTCCTTATCAACTTGCTCAAAGCTATCATTCCCGACGATATCTCCGTCCTTCCTAAAACACCTTGCCATTTCCCAAATATCACCTGGGATTCACTCCGCGAAGCGCGCCAGAAGTCTGGGACAGAGTACGAAAAATTATGGCTTGCAGAGGCGCATATGCTCCGGTCAAAACTTATTTGTACGTTTCGCCGTCAATTATCCTCTTTATCGCTGATGCTACCTTCCACTCAGATCACGTCGTGCAGTGTATGTACTTGTCGTTCCTTGGAAAGCCGCGTCCAAAGATTACTGTGGTAAAGAATCTCGGCCATACTCCATCGGCACACGCGCATCCACTCGACAAGGAACTTAAGAAGAAGATTTACGGTGGGAAAACAGCTAAGGAGATGTGGAAAGACGACAAAGCCGCTTGGAAAGACCGGGCCAGCCGGCGGGTGAATTCATGCACGAACTGCCTCAAAAAAGAGCAGGAAGGTGAAAAGTTTCCGCACTGCTCCAAGTGCTGGACTACATTGAAACGAGACGTACCATACTGTTCTAGGTGCGTCTCCGGTGCCAGTCCTTTCTTCCCGAGTTTAAACCTTCTTCAGGGAATGCCAAACTGCGGACTACAAGAGCAGACACAAAGCAATCTGTGGTAAAGAAATGGGCCTCGAAGAGGCCGTTTCCACAGCGCTGAAAGCGCGTGGTCCACCCAAGCCAACAGTCAGCCAGATAGGACCCGCTGTCGATGGATTTAAACGCTCTCCTGCTCTTTTACACCATATTTTCAGGCTAGATCAGAACCCCAAAATCGACCTATACCTTCGGATCAAGGAGGGAACAGATAGCGAGGACTGTTTTATGAAAATCGACACACCTTTTCCCCCCATACAGAATCTCCTTCGTGCTGCTCGTGACAAAGCTATGACTACTGGCGATCGCCATAGTGCGGCACTTGTATGCCATCATACTGTATGGTTCTGCCTTGCCAAAGGGTATGACAAAGAGCTTGGATGGGATTTCAAGGCCATGATTGATCAAATGGCGAGAGAGTACGAATTTCCTGACTTGAAAAAGGCGATGCTAGAGTTGCAGGTGAAGCAGTTACGAGACCCTCTCATGCGTCCGTGAGTATATGGCCTACCTAGTGATGTGTGCTGCGAAGCTGAAAGGCTGTTTTGTAGACCGCTGGTTCAGAGCCTGTCGCCGTCTGATTGGATAGGTTATCTGGGCATTGGCCATGTGGACATGGGTCGAAGGATTGAGTGACGAACTCAAGGGGCTGTTGAAGTGATTGTAAAGTTTCTTGGATGCAATAACCATGCGTATTTTCCAGCATATCCCTAACGCCAGCGGATATTCCGTTGTACGAAACCGGTGAATCAAGCGAACATCGATGTGGAGAACATCAATGAAGATAAATATCAAGCACTATGTTCGTTTCCCTCTAATGGTGACTTGGAGCAGACATTATCAAGGACAAGCTACGAGAGCGGTACGCACTCCAGATGCGCGAAAGTATGTTCGCTCATCTCGGCGCCACAAGTAGCATGAGAGCCTTGACACGAATTGCCTGCCTCAAGGCCTCACTGTCGAGTCATCCGTGGCGCCTTC
Organism: Armillaria borealis; assembly: GCA_030435635.1. Lineage (NCBI taxonomy): Eukaryota > Fungi > Basidiomycota > Agaricomycetes > Agaricales > Physalacriaceae > Armillaria > Armillaria borealis. The sequence continues at coordinate 1,929 of JAUEPT010000587.1, read as the reverse complement.
TATCTTCCTTTATGTACAGGAGCTCAACGACGCGCATATAGGGACTTCTTTTGCCCCAGCGACTGAAATCTCGTGTGTCAGCTGCTCCCCAGTCCATCTCCATGAGAAAGTTGGGGTGTTATTCATTTTCGGCTCCGATGTCGGGAGACGCTCAGACTGGCGCCTGGGTGTGAAGAGTCAGAAAGATTCAAGAATAAAAGCAAGTCTACAAAGCGACATCATACCTTCCAATGAAGACAGAATTGAAACTCTGGGTTCGCTTACCCTTTCGTAGAACAGACCTAGCTTCGGCACCGCGGACCGGCCTGATGGACAATCCTCTATCAAACCGGAGTGGATTTTGGTGGATTCAGTCTTTCCCTTGCCCTTGATTATGTATTGAAAGATGGATAAATAGGTTTTTGTCCCGCCACGGGGCGCTTCCCATTGAACGGCAGTCCGCCAAGAGTCCAGAACTTCAATTTGACCAAAAAACGATGACGCCGATAGTACACAGGCCACAACAGACGACCCCAAAAATGGATTCCACTCAACCCCAAAGAATTTGGCACTCTCCCATTGACGACGACTACCATGTCTGACGTCCCTACGAAGAAAGACGTACCCATCGACCTCAACATTCCGGACAATTACGTTCAGCACACTCTGACGACGACGAAACCACTGCCTCCAATCACTCTTTCCAATATTCTCAATGAAATCAACTGGCTTTCTTTCATCATTCTTACCTCGACCCCAATAATGGGAGTCATCGGTGCTTATTACACCAGTCTCAGATGGGAGACTGCCATCTGGGCTGTCGTATATTATTTCATCACCGGTCTTGGTATCACGGCAGGGTATCATCGTCTCTGGGCTCACAGGTCGTACAATGCCTCGGTTCCGCTTCAATATATGCTCGCTATGGCAGGAGCCGGCTCCCTGGAAGGCTCGATCAAGTGGTGGTCTCGAGGTCACCGCGCACACCACCGGTATACCGACACCGATCTCGATCCATACAACGCTCACCGGGGCTTTTTCTACTCGCACGTCGGCTGGATGCTCGTCAAGCCTAGGCGGAAGCCCGGTGTCGCGGATGTTAGTGATCTGAGCAAGAGCCCCGTCGTAAGGTGGCAGCACAGGCACTATTTGACACTCATCTTGACCATGGGTTTCCTTCTTCCCTCTGCGGTCGCGTGGTTGTGCTGGGGAGACGCGAAGGGTGGGTTCGTCTATGCCGGCGTTTTGCGACTGGTCTTTGTGCATCACGTCAGTTTTTAGCTGGCTTTTATCTTTCGCGAAGCTGACGTATCTTGCTTAGTCTACTTTCTGCGTCAATTCCCTCGCTCATTGGCTCGGGGAGACTCCCTTTGATGACAAGCACACGCCCAAGGACCACATGGTCACTGCCTTTGCTACCATCGGTGAGGGATACCACAACTTTCATCACCAGGTATGTGTCACGTCGTGTTTGTCATATACTTGGCATCTGACTCGGGTTTCCAGTTCCCGATGGACTACCGTAATGCCATCAAGTGGTACCAGTACGACCCCACGAAATGGTTCATTTGGTCGATGCAGAAGATCGGACTCGCTAGTCATCTCAAGGTCTTCCCTGAGAATGAAGTTCGCAAGGGCCAGCTGACGATGCAGCTCAAGCGTCTTCGGGAGACGCAAGAGTCGCTTACCTGGCCTTCGAACAGTGATGACCTACCTGTTGTTTCATTCGACAGCTGTGCGTAATTTTTTCCCACAATGCCCTGCCAAGATGATTAAAATTTGGTTACAGTTCAAACGCCAGTCGCAGAAGCGTCCACTCATTCTCATTTCGGGCTTCATTCATGATGTTTCGACGTCATAGATGAGCACCCAGGCGGTGCTCATCTCCTTGTCAAGTTCATAGGCAAGGACGCGACCACGGCTTTCTTTGGTGGTGTGTATGACCACTCG
>JAUEPT010000586.1:0-15341 GCA_030435635.1 Armillaria borealis | reverse complement strand
CGGCTGGATGGACGATGATCCCAGCCAGACGCAAGGGGTAGACGACCACGTCCCCCACTTCCCAGAACCCTATTGATTCCCGTACTCCCCTCCACGAAACACATTCGGACACCCCTATCAAGTCCCACAAGGAGGCAATCCACAATTCCCCGGCCTCTACCACGGCCCAAAAACCAGCTTCCTCATGGGCGGAGCCAACGACGGGGCTGGTAGTAGCACTGCCCCAAAACCCGCGAAGACAACCGAAGAGCTCCGTGCAGCGAGAGAAGAAGCAGAGCAGAAGCTTCGAAAGATAGAGGAGACGAGAGAGCAGCTCGAGGTTCTAGAGATGAACCATCGAGACCACGCCGCTGAGTGGGGACTACCCCTCCACTCCAACCCGAATGACAAGGGAAAGGGCCTCGATCGAGGGCGACCCCCGATCTCCGAAAGCCACAAGCCCCTGGGCGATCGAAAAGACCGATGGTCAGTTCCCCGACCTCCACCAGGGCGCGGACGACCCAATCCTGTCCCAAACCCGATTGGTGAAGCCCCAGACAACGCCGCCTTTCTCGGGGTAAAACCAGTCATGCTCAGACCCCCTGCCCCTTTCAAAGGGGACCACGACGATATCGACCGCTTCGTAGGCGACTGCCTCTCGTATTTCGAGGTATTCGCCCCGTACTTCACCCTCCCCTCCTTCATGACGACCTTCGCCACCTCCTACCTGGAGGGAACCGCCAAAGACTGGTGGGTACATCTACGTGCCGACTTCTGGAACCCCGCCACCTGGGGAGACGAACCAGCTCGATTCCGACTCCCGAACTTCGAAGAGTTCGTCGAGTTACTATCCACCCAGTTCCGGGACTCCGCCGTCGAGGAAGTCCACGAGAAAAAGATGTTCGAACTCCGAATGGGCAACAGTCCCGCCACCGCCTACTTCCAGGAACTGGAAAAGTTGGCCAAGATGGCGAACCGACGACGAGACGAAGACGAGAAGGGGGTGATGGTCAAGGCTGTGCGAATTGGAGTACCCGAATCGTTCACCAAGTACATCGCCTTCTCCGCCCAGAACGTTCCCCGCACCTACCCACAGTGGAAGACCCGCGTTATTGCCATGTACAAGGAACAACAGAAGAAATGGGTGTTCGACCAGATCACCGGGGGAGGATCCCGAGACACGCACACCACTCCCAAGAACCACGCCACTACCGCCACCAGCAAACCCCATGCAGGTGGCGCGACAAGTTCGTCACCGGCTAAGCCGACGAGCAGTGGAGGAGATCGAGGAGGCCGTGACGCACAAGGACGCTGGAGAACGGTGGTCAGCACCACGTACGGCGGGACAGGAGAGCCCATGGACATTAGCAACTGCACGAGCAAAAGGTTTGTGCTTCCGATGCGGAGAGAAGGGGCATCTAAGCAAAGATTGCCCAAAGAAGAAGGACTACCGAGATATCCAGTCGGTGCATAGAGCACTTAGAACCGGTGACGGAGTCCAAAGTCGAAGAAGTAGTCGAGGAGGTAAAAGCAGCGGCTGTCTAGGGTCCGATTCCCCTACGATAGCCAAGGACTTACATACTGGTGCGCGCTCATCTTCTGCTGGACAGACTTATCCCATCTTTTTAGTTACTTCATGTTTACCTACGCATTCGAATATACCTGGGGGGAAATGTTCTTCACCCCCGTTTGCTTTTAACGTCTCCCGCACGACTAGCACCCCAGTTACAGAATCAACCAACCGATACGCCTTACTCCAGGTAGAGGACGGCAACAACAACAACAACAACTTGGCCTCAATCGCCTCTCCAAACGAGGAGGGGGACGTGGCCACGAACCCCCATGACGCCTCCGACATTGAGGCTAACCACCGCTCAAGTAGCCTACGTGCCGAAAGGCAACAGGCGAAAGGGTCAGGCGATAAGCTGCCCACCATAGTAGCACCCATCGACAATGCGAGCTTGCCCCGCATGACGGATGGGCCGATAGGACGACCACTGAAGGTGATTGAAGGGAGAATTCCCTTGTCACCGGGCGACAAGAAGACAGGCCGACCGACGACAACTCCGATGAGTGCGAGGGCTGTTGTTTGCCCCGGGATGGGGATAAAAAGACAGACAGCTGTTAAGACTGACGAATCAGGGGCTGAAACTGGTAATCCCGCGTTCGCGGTTCAAGCTCGCCCCTCCGTTCCCGATCGACTCTTCGACATGGGGGACAGTCGTCTGATACACTCTGACCGGGACCGTAGCATCCTGCCCCTGAAGGAACAGGGAAGGGCGAAGGAGCTATTATTGCCGCAGGAGGAAGCTGCTAGCACCCAGGCGGTAAAAAGGGGGCCAAAGGTAACTATTATCGAAGTTCCCGATGAAGAAGACGACACGGCATTCCAGATCTGGCTCGCCAAAGAAAGCGCCCCGACTATCGTCAAAGCGCAGACGACATCGACAACCGAATCCCGAGCCCCTCCCACAGATGAGGGTTGGTGGTTCAAGCCTTTCGAGGTAGACTGGACGCTCCGCGCCATCCGCGAGGCACGAAACGATAACGCCGCCCGCGCGGCACTCTTCGTGTGGACACACAAAGACCGTACCCCCGAACTCACACCCGAACTCCTCGCCACTCTACGCCTCGGAGGAGAGACAGCCCGGGAGCAACTTTACCAGCTCCGCGAACCACCTCTCTATATACGGAGGGCACGATCCAGCGAAAGGGACTTCACCATCGACGTCCAGCTGAACCCTTGTACAGGGACGAAGACTCTCCTAACGAGAGGGTTACTCGACAGTGGATGTACGTCCAGCGCTATCAACCGCAACTACGTCTGAGAACACAACCTCGACACTCGAAAGATACCAACGCCTATCGCCGTGTATAATGCTGACGGCACTCGCAACGCCGCGGGCGACATCACAGAATACGTGGAATGCCGAATGAAGATCGGCGACCACAGTGAATGCATCAACTTTGCAGTCACCAACTTAGGGAAGAGGGACCTCTACCTCGGGCATGACTGGCTGAAACGTCATAACCCAACGGTCAACTGGAAAACAGGCACGATTCTGTTCGGACGCTGTCAATGCATCAAGAATCCATTCCCCCTCCCCGACGCAGACCCCGACGACCCATGGGATGAAGAACTCAAAGACGGAGACCGTATTCTCGCCGTCAACCTAGAAGAAGAATACGAAATCCGCACCGTACATCACGCCAACGATCTCGCCGCCGCCGCCAACGCAGAGAAACCTCAGAAGACCTTCGAGGAGATGGTACCACCCGACTACTAATCCTTCCACGACCTGTTCTCGAAAGAGAACTTCGACGAACTCCCCGAACGAAAGCCGTGGGACCACGCTATCGAGCTAGTCCCAAACGCCAAGTTGACGCTCGACTGCAAGGTATACCCCTTGAACCGAGACGAACAGGAACAGCTCGACAAGTTCCTAGATGAGAACTTAGAGTCTGGTCGCATTCGCGGTTCCAAGTCTCCGTTTGCGTCACCGTTCTTCTTCGTCAAGAAGAAGGACAGTTCTTTGCGTCCCGTTCAGGACTACAGGAAACTGAACGAGATGACAATCAAGAACAGATACCCGCTCCCGCTCATTTCAGAGCTCATCGATAAGCTACAAGGGGCCAAGTACTTCTCGAAGCTCGATGTTCGTTGGGGATACAACAACGTCAGGATCAAGGAGGGTGACAAGGAAAAGGCCGCCTTCCGTACGAATCGGGGCTTATTCGAGCCCACCGTCATGTTCTTCGGGCTTACCAATTCGCCCGCAACCTTCCAATGGATGATGAACGACATCTTCAAAGATCTCATCTCTGAAGGAAAAGTGACGATCTATCTCGACGACATCTTGATCTTCACGAAGGATCTGGATGAACACCGACGCATCGTACGACGAGTACTTCAGCGCCTGTGCGAGAATAAACTGTTCCTCAAAGCAGAGAAGTGCGAGTTCGAGGTCCTCAAAACCGAGTACCTAGGAGTGATCATCAGCGAAGGATCGGTACGAATGGACCCTGTCAAGCTCACAGGCATCGCCGAATGGCCGACACCGACGAAAAAGAAGGAACTCCAATCGTTCCTTGGATTCACCAACTTCTACCGCAAGTTCATCAAGAACTATTCGAAGGTGGTACGCGCTCTAACCCAACTCACAGGAAAGGCAGAATGGACTTGGGGTGCTGCGCAGAATCAGGCGTTCCAACAGTTGAAGAAACAGATGGCTGAGGACGTTATCCTCGCCATCCCGGACAAGGACAGACGTTTCAGAGTAGAAGCAGATGCGAGCAATGGCGCCATTGGTGCCGTACTCAGTCAAGAACAGGACGGCAAGTGGAGAGCCGTAGCCTTCATGTCCAAAGCGCTCATGCAGACCGAGCGCAACTACGAAATCTACGACAAGGAGTTGCTAGCGATCATGCTCGCACTCAGCGAATGGCGCCATTATCTCATGGGCGCAGCGCAGGACGTGGAGATCTGGACAGATCACCAAAACCTTCAGTACTTCCGCAAACCGCAGAAGCTGAATTGACGACAAGCGCATTGGGTAACAGAGTTGGCTGAATACCACTTCGTACTCAAACACAAACCCGGCACCGCCAACATCAAAGCAGATCTTCTCAGTCGCCGCGTCGACCACGACCAAGGCGAAGACGACAACGGCGATATCGTAGTATTATCTCCCGAACACTTCCGGGCTATGATTATGCCCACGACCGCCGACGCTAACTCCCGAGTCATGGAAGTAACGTGCCAGAAGGAGCTTTGGGACAAGGGTATTGCCACGTCCCTCGAGCACAAACGAGGAATCACCGAGAAGGATGGAATACTGTATTACCAAGACAGAATCTACGTTCCCCAGCATCGGACTGTTCGAGGCGAAATCATCGCTCGCAGCCACGACCACATCACCGCCGGACATCCCAGAGTCACTAAGACCAGTGAACTCGTACTCCGCGAGTACTGGTGGCCGAAGTTGAAGAAAGACGTCGAGGCGTACATTGCTGGCTGCGAAACTTGCCAAAGGACCAAGTCTAGCAACCAAGCCAAGGCAGCGCCTCTCCATCCAAACGCAATCCCCACGGAGCCATGGACTCACATCTCCGTCGACATGATCACCAGACTTCCTGAGTCCAACGGATACAATGCGCTACTAGTCGTAGTGGACCGATTCTCTAAGGGCGTCATCTTCGTCCCTTGCAACAAGGATCTCTCTGCCGAGGGATGGGCTCGCATTCTCCGCGACCACGTATATGCACGACACGGCATGCCAAGGGTTGTCATATCCGACAGAGGACCACAGTTCGTGTCGAAGTTCATGACCGAACTATACCGAATGCTCGACATCAAGCAGAACGCTAGCACAGCGTTCCACCCGCAGACTGACGGACAGACGGAACGAGTCAACCAAGAGGTGGAAAAGTATCTTAGGATCTTCATCAACCACCAACAAGACAACTGGGCGGATTGGTTGCCCATTGCCGAGTTCGCACACAAGAACCGCGTTCACTCCGCCACTGGTAAAAGCCCGTTCATGGTCATGTACGGCAGAAATCCCCGAATCCTTCCCGACTCCCCGCGCACTCCCAACGCAGAAGTACCCGCTGCCACCGACTTCTCCGAAGCCATGGTGAAAATCCACAGAGAAACCGAAGAAGCGTTAGAAGCAGCCGCAGGGCGAATGAAGAAACAAGCCGACAAGCACAGAAGGAGTGCTATCGACTACCAACCTGGAGATCACGTATGGCTCGACTCTACGAATCTCCACCTTCCTCGACCAAAGAAGAAACTCGACAACAAACGAGTCGGACCATTCGAGATCATCGACAAAGCCGGCGCTTCCGCGTACAAATTACGACTCCCGCCGCATTGGAAGATCCACCCGTGCTTCAACGAGAAGCTTCTGACCCCGTACACTCCCCCGGTGTTCCCCAATCAGGAACAGCCTCCACCGCCTCCTCCGGATCTCATCGAAAACGAAGAACAATACGAGATCGAAGAAATCCTCGACTCCAAGTCGTCCAAAGTACGAGGACGACGCGGACAACCATCAAAGACAGTCATCCACTACTTCATCAAATGGGTCGGGTGGACTTGGGAACACAATTCCTGGGTGCACGAGATAGATATGGGCAACGCAAAAGAAGCGATTGCCGACTACGAGAAGAAGGCCAAGCGAAAACAGGGCCAGAACATACGAGAAATCGTAACGAAACTTCGTTCTCCTCTCGCAATGGTGCTCGACCACGAGTACACACCTGACGGAGACATACGATATCTCGCTCAACGCGAAGACGGGACTCAGAAATGGGTTCTAAATCCCGACGTCAACCTCTGGGAGAAATACCTAGAGGAGTATTGGAACTCACAATACGACTCGCAACTCAACATTCCTCCCGAATTGTACTACGAGTGTTAGGCAGTCGGGACGCCTGCCTTAACGAGAGGGTAATATTACGATTTTTCCATTTTCCTTATCTTATCTCTCGAGCGCCTATCTAATCATATCTCATCTTCGGCGCTCATCGCTTATCTACGAATATCAGACCGGATCACGTCATGGTCACCACGTTTATATCGGACGACTTCAGTTCCTTTACTACGGCTTGCGATACTTGCTTGCCTAGCACGACTTCTCTTACGTTTGACGAACCGTTACCTTGCGGTAACCACGGACATTGACCTATACTTAGTACACGACGTTTAGTATTTAAGTAGCATAGTTCTCGACTGTATATCCTTAGTCTCGAACTAAAGTTTATCTTACTTTGCCAATACCGCGATTAGCACCAATTGACTAAGCGCTAATACGAGTGATTGACCGAATGCGAGTCAGCTCTATTACGCCTTACGTTAATAAGGTCACGTGTCAGGCAGAGCCTAACATATATGGGAAATATGCAGCTTCATATCACAGCCAACATCGGACGGAGGGCGAGCAAGGGTCCCAGACCTTGTTGTCAAGACTCAGGGACAACCAGCTCGTAGAATACAAGAGAATGAAGAGAAAGGTAACGTATTTCGGTCCACCTTCTTCCCTCCCAAACCACCTATATCGGTGGTACCGGATGATCCCTGCTACCCACCGCCAGCATGGGAGTTCCGTCTGATTACAGATGAACAGATAGAGCGTGCATTCAGAAGAATGAAACCCCTCAGGGCCACAAAGCCAGGCACAGTACCAAACTGCGTGCTCTCTTGATGCGCTGACCTCCTTGCCCCACATATAGGACCTATATATCAGGCAATATTTACTCTCAAGGAATACCCCGAAACATTCAGTGCAACAAACATGATCATCCTATGGAAGCCAGGGAAACCAGACTATGAGGACCCCAATGCCCATCGACCCATCATCCTGTCCAATGGATGGGGCAGAGGCCTGCATGCTACTCTCAATCAGGACCTCGTCGCTTGGTGTGAATTCATGGGACTGCTCCCAGACAGACACTTTGGGGGACGCCCAGGGCACTGCACGACCGACTCTATTCATCTTCTAGTCTCGACCATCAAAGATGCATGGCGCAAAGGACAAGTTGTAACAGTCCTATTTCTCGATGTGAAAGGGGCATTCCCAAGCGTAGATGTTGATATGCTTGTGCATGAAATGCTGACACTGGGAATACCCGCCCCATACACAGAATGGCTACAAAGGAGACTCGGAGGACGTAAAACTGTTCTCACATTCGACGACCTCAAGTCCATCATCTTTGATATAGCTAATGGCTTAGATCAGGGCGACCCCCTCTCACAGATTCTCTATGTCATCTACAACTCAAGTGCATTAAAGCGACTCAGGAAGGATGAAGAAGGATACCTATTCATTGATGACAAGGCCATCCTGGTATGTGGTAAGACATTCATCGAGACACACCAAAAGATCAAGGACATAATGGAGCGGAACGGTGGCATTCTCGAATGGGCAAGGGAACACAACTGTGAATATGGGATCGCAAAGTTCCAACTCGTTGATTTTACACCAAAAACACGAGAGACAACCTCCCAACTAGGAAACGACACCAGGCGCCGAGAACCAGATATGGGATCACCAATCCAGATCGGACAGCACCTCATATCACCAAAACCAGTCGCAAAGTTCCTCGGAGTCTACATAGATGCAGGACTGCGGTGGAAGGAGCAGGGTACAGCTGCCATAAAGAAGGCTGATGACTGGATAACTCAATTCCGGCGGCTCGCATGCATGAGCTCAGGAGTCACCAGGGAAAGCATGCGGCTAACCTATATTTCCATTGCAATACCATGAATTCTATATGCTGCTGATGTATTTCTAAACCCACAGAGAAGAATGAAGAAGAAGAGAAAAGATGGGAAAAGCTGTATTCGCACGGTGAACTGTCTGTCCTCCATCCAGAGGAAGGCAGCCATTCTCATAACGGGGGGCATGCAAACAACGGCAGCAGATGTCCTAGACATACATGCTAACCTACTCCCCATGCAAGGACAGGTAGAAGTGTATCGGCACCGAGCGCTTGCACGCATGGCATGCCTACCTCCAGGACACCCACTATACAGACCCATACGTCAAGCAGCAAACAGATATGTCAGAAGACACCGATCACCACTGCACGAGCTGACAAGGGACTTCAACATCCAACCGGACAAGACAGAAACAATCAAGGCAGTGCGATTCCCGCCACACTGGAAGTCAAAAATCAAGATCGAGATAGCAGAATCAATGGAGGAGGCGATGGCAATGGAGAGGATGGACAACAGTGACGTGAAGGCATATGGAGATGGATCTGGCATTGACGGTGGCATAGGCGCAGCGGCAGTGGTATTTCAGGGAGGAAGAAGAGTGAAGACACTACGGTTGAGGGTAGGATCAGCGAGGAAGCACGAAGTATATGATGGTGAAGGTCTGGCGCTAACACTATGCACGGAACCACTCCGAGGCATGAGAAATATCCGAACTGCAATGTTCAGCATCAACAACACATCTGCTATTCAGGCAATGACCCTCTCACAACCTGCGACATCACACCACATCTTCGATCTATTCCACAAACGCATTGACATGGTACTGAGACAGCATCCCGACATCTCCATTAAAATTCAATGGGTACCCGGACATCAAGGCATTGCAGGGAATGAAGCGGCGGATGAAGAAGCGAAAACGGCAGCCCGAGGCGATGATAGTGAGCTGCGGAAACTTCCTGCGCCACTACAAAAACCAATCCCCTACAACAAATCATCATTACTCCGAGAGTTCTACGCAAAGCAGAAATGTCATGCTGACCAGGCCTGGAGGAAGTCACCCCGGTACTCCAGGTTCCGACATGTTGATTCAGCAACTGCTCAGCGAGCTGCACGCCGGTATAGGAAGCTGGCCACTTCCATGCCACGCAAAATTACCAGTATAATGGTGCAGCTGCGAACCGGACACATCGGGCTCAACCGTCACCTCTTCAACATCCAACGAGTCGAATCCCCTGCATGCCCAAAATGTTCATACCCAAATGAATCAGTCCACCACTATCTCATATGTTGCCCAGCATACCAGAACAAATGAGAGATGCTACAGAGATCTATAGGTGCCCAAGGAACAGCAGTGACCGTCAAACACATCTTAGCATGACAAGAGAACATCCCCCACCTGGTCCAATACCTCAACAGCATGCGCCGCTTTGAGCCAACATTCGGAACCTTCCCTGATGTTGATATTGCCGAAGAAGACACTGGAGAATAAAGCGTTCAAGGAGACGGAACCACCAGGTGCACAGTGAGGGAGAGAAGGTGAAAGAACCACCACATTATCACCCCATAGCCGAGGCAAACGGGAAGGTGGTCGCGACGCAGTTCGCATTGAGCTCAGAGAAGCTCGTTTGTTAATATGCAAAGGCACAAAGAACGAGAAAAAGATGAGACGTACCCAAGTAGCATAATCCCACCATACACTTGCGTGTAGGATAACGGTAAATAGCATGCCAAAATGGATTCAAAAAAAAAAAAAAAAAAAAACCTGGACTTACAAGGTCAGATTTATTACTAAGTCAAGAGCATAGCCAGTATACGTACATGTCCAGCTCTTGCACTTTAGCATGTATATGTCCTCCGGTAACGCTAACAAGTGGATCAATGCCGTTTTCCTTCATCGTAGAGAGTATATCAAGCCAAGACTATTCAGAGATAAAGGTCCTTCTGACGCAGAATACAGTAACAAAAAACGAGGCGGAGATGAAGGACAGAAGTCAAGATGATGAGTCAGCGTTAGCGTCAGTGACACTTCAGCTTCAACGTTCAACGTTCACGCGTTCACGTTCGTCTTGATGCAATGTGAATGTCATGTTGAGAGGGTGGCGAAAGTCACTGCTCTCACAAGGAGCTCATGCAGTCACTGACAGGTGTAAAGGCTGGTCGATTGCGAAAACCCCGAGCTATACTACACCACCATTTTTTCCGGACATGATTAGGATGTAGCCGACGGCATCTCCCCGGCATGCCGAATGTAGATGTACCTTGTGTATCGTAACAATATCCAATTGATCTGTTCCTTACAATGTGCTGGCGACATCCTTTTCTCGTCGCTTTTATCTACCTTTGACCTACCTCCGACATGAGCCAGCCCTCTCCCAATGACATTCTCTGTATTTTTCCTTGTTGACTGTGCTGTGCAGAGCCAACAGCTTGCATCAAGACCACGACTATTACTATACCATGGACACCTATTGCACTGGTTTTGCAGTGACAGGCACGTTCGAAACACAAATCGAGGCCTCTCCGAGCAACGTTTCAACCCAAGACCTTTACACAATTTTGGGGGATGCTTCGCACAGTAGCCCCAGGCCTCAGCACCACAGCAAAGATCCTCAAGCTGGAGAGGACATTACTGAGATGAAAGGGCACAGCGGTGGCGTGTCTCCCCTCGTCGGCACCTCTGAGGTACGTTACCTATCTTTTCTTGATATCTCAACCTTGACGGTTTTTTCGCTGCAGGTGCATTGTCAAGAGCAGACTGCTGACCGTCTGTCTGATTCTGAGCTCATCAAAATGCTTCAGAACGTGTTCCATATCCCTCGTATGAAACAGGAGGCTGGCGAAGATGGTTCAGCTACGAAGTCTGACAGTGATTCAGAGTTGGTACGTCCCTCACTTCCTCGCATGTTTTTTCAAGACTCATAGGCATGTCCAAACATTCAGGTTTCAAACACCAGCCTGTCTTTCTTACAAGTGTCTGCCCATAGTCGAGGCATCGATTGGCATCATAAACAACTTGATTTGTACCTTGTGGTCAATGATGCACTCGCACGCGCGCGCACGGATGAAGCGTTCGCTCATCACACCCTCGCCAAAGCCCGTGTGCAGATCGAGAAGCTTCGGATGAAGGCCATGGAGTGCAGACGGATAGTTCAGCGACGAGAAGCACGCTGGGAACGGTTAGCAAGGGCAGCCACAGAGCTTGAAAGGCGTCTCAAAGAGCCCCGCATTACTCATTAATTATCCGTACTCAATCCATACTCCAATAGAACCTATCAATCGCATATTTACGCCCAAAGTCATTGTCTTTATAAGGTACCGATAATACTGGAACTGGCTGAGCCTCTCACTGTGGCTGCGTGAGCAGACTCGGACACCTTTTCTCTCTTTTTTTGTTCTCGCGTCTCCTTGGCTTTAGCTTGAGTGTTTGCCCTCTTTTCAGGGCCTGAGACCTGGAGGCTGGCTGCCATGTCGCGATGGAATTGGGCCCTGATGGCAGGTGGTTTATAAGGCATTGGAGCAACCAGGGTGCGCGGAAGAGTCTCGCGAATAAGATGGGTGTTGTGAAGTGCGTGCATATTGAGGAGATAGCGTACATCGTTCTTATGTGCGAGATGCTTTTGTCGGACGTCTGTCTCCAGCCGTTCTTGTCGTATATACACGTCAGAGTCCCCGATTTCACACTGTGAAAACACACAGTCATGCTGGGCATTGAAGTCAAAGAGGATGTCCTGCAGATTCAACTATGAGAGTGAGTCAGTCAAAGCATGATAGTGTGTGCACCAAGGGTTCCGCCAAGATGACTCTATCTGATTTGAGAAGAACAGGCATGTTTAGTTGTCCATCCCGATTCTCTGACACGTTAAAGTATTCAAGGAACACGACAGCACTATTGGGAGTGGTCGGACCGGCACCTGTTCTGGCCAGGATCTTTAAGATTCTTCCTGTTAATGTTGCACCCTTGCAGACCTGGAGTTTAATCAAGCAGCTATTGGAGAACAAAGTCAAGGTCACGCACCAAATGTCTGAAGAAAACCCATGCACCCACACGGCAGATGTGCTTGGACCGTGATATGACAAACTGGCATTGGTCCCAGGTTATTTCGGGAGAGAACAAGTCTGCACTTGGCGGAAGGGGCCCGTAAATGGGTATACCTTCTGTACTCGAGGTCCAGGTTGATGGGCACCGCTTCTTGCGGGGGGCACACTTGACAGTGCCTGTTCGCATCAGTAGGATATATTTAGAACCATGTAAAAAGAAGTCACCAGCATGAAGAAGGGTTTCATCAGCCCAACCCAGGCGACGCTGTAACTCCGGGTTTTTCTTGAGGAAAGTTTGCACGCGCAGACCCGCTCGAACGAATCTGCCATTATCGTCCTTCCAATACCCGCCACTGACCAGATGTTTGAATCGCTCCATGTCAGCAAGGGTGATGGCTATGTCACGACTTGGGGCCAGATGATTGGAAAGTACGCTGCACATACGAAAGACCGCATTGAAGCACTCAAAAATCTCCGTTGCAAAGATTACCGCAGGGCCAAATCGTCGAATATCATCTGGAAGATGGGCGAGAACGTGAAGTTGGACTTTGGTGATGATTCATCTAGGATCGACGGTTGCCCAGATATCCAGTAAGTTATCAATGAGAATCTGTAGATCGTTCTTCCAGGAAAGCCTGTCAATGAGCACATGCAAAAGACAAGAAGAAGATCAGAAGCATACCAGATAGGCGTCCATATCTTGAATCTCGGAATACCATAGTAGAGCACCCAGCTCCCCTGTTGCTTTCCATAGCTCGAAGATCTGAGGTGAACATAGATCGTGGAGATGGAAGATAGCAAGTTGCTGAAGAGTCTTGAAATGTTTGCCAATCAGGGAGTTCTTATACTGGACCAAATAAGCGGCACAAGGAGGGGGTATTGTGAGGCCTTGGGTGCATGATGACTGGAGCCATATAGCGAATGTGTTGTCCTGCTCCTTCGACCATGACTTGCTCATACTATGCCATATGTACTTATCATTGCCCAGGAGATGAGTATGTAAAATCTCGCCTGGAGTGTTGCTGTGTGGATCGATACCACGCGTTTGCAGTAAGACATTGAAGTGATCACCTGGATGGAGATCTTGGCATGTGGCTGACCATCGAGAACATGAGTAAGTGAGCAACATTAGCAGTACAACTTACGATCATCAGGTGATAGACTCTCATAGGAATCTCTTGGCTGCTGCACACACCAGTCCCAGAGTTCCTGCTGAATCTCGTCAACCAGAGCAGTAATCACTGCTTTGCAATTAGCTCCCTTCAGTGCTGGATTGTTCAACCTCGGATCCCGAGTTTCGACGTTTTTGACCCTGTCTTGCTGCGCTGCCTTCGCTTTGGCCAAGAGTATCTCAATCCAATGTTGAGATATCTTATCCTTAACACCAGATGTTGAACTCGCATTTCGAACAGCTTCTTGGTTCCCTGAACAGGCTAACCAGACCTGCCAGCGAATAGATTGTATAGTCTGCTCACAAGTCCGTGGATCCCCGGGATGGTACAAGGCCTCGTAGACCTCATTGGATTCTTTCTGCTCATTGGAGCCTCCAGTAAGATCACGACAACAGTTAAAGTTCCCATTGACGCCAATATGCGATGCGGTTTCTGATTGTTGGGGATTGTCCGCAGGAGCAAAATGAGGAATAACTTGAAAGAGAATGTCTTCTTCAAGGTGACAATCAAATGCATCATGCCAGGTCCCCGCCGCGCTTCATGAAGGGATACAGGATCAGTATCTATATGAGATCTACAATGAGGAACATACAAGTCCTCTTTCAGAGCGGCAAATTGTTCGGAGGAACTTGCATTGGATGATGTAGAGCAGAAGCGAACAAAGTATTCCTGTGAGAGCTTCGAGTGGGGAAGATTTGCATTGGTCATGTAAATGTTAGTATGAGCGTTGTACTGCTTGCTGACATTGCCTGAGACATCGTCGCTCCAGGGAATAACACGTAGACAGAACATGGGCCACCCTTTGGCCTGTTCACGTAATGAATTGGGAGCGGAAAAATCTGAACAATATGCTGGCATGAAGGAAGATTAGAGTATGCTTCAGGCCCAAATATACCCAAACCCAACTGATACGCACGCGAAAATGAGATATGTGGAACCGCACACTGGATATCACATATGTTTCGAACCAGAGAAGTTGCTGGAATGCGTTTTGATGGACCTGCGCCCATCGAGAAGACACCATCATGGTGGTTCATATTTAGAACATCTGCATGAACCACATTGGCCACGGTCACCCATCGTAAGAGTACAACATAGGAGCCATCTGATGTCTGGGCCAACTCCCTAACATAGAAATGACGATGTTTATCTATTGCTGACTCCCAGTTAGCCCACATAGGTGAAAGCTCGTCGAGTTCAATTTCTTCAAGCCATTTTGCAGCCTGCCATGTCTCAGAAACAGTACCACCTGCCTCAGGATATGGCCGAATATGCCTACGAACGAAGGGATTACTCCAGTCCTAGTACCAGAGTAAGTAATAGAGTACACTTCTAACTGAGCAAGCGTACCAATGCAAACAGCTGAGAGGGATGATTCATATAGAAGTGGTTGCCAAGCGATGAAGTATGATGTTTTGGAGTGAGATTGACTGTGCGAGCCAAGGAAGACTGCATCTTTCGTAGAGCCGAGAATGCTGGAACATTTGGTGTTCCACACTCTCTCATTACCCACAGAATAGCTTTGAGGTGATCATCTGACAATCGTAATCTGGGCAAGTTATCCAGTAAATCCAGCATGAACATCTATGTGTGCATTGATAAAAGACCAGATCAAGAACACCGCACGACATACCGTTTTGGAGGCGTGGGGATACCATTCTGAGGCATCAGGTGTGCGATGATCGTAACTCGACTCATCACCATGACTCTCTTCATCATGGTCCGACTCCAAATCTGCAGCTGCAAAGTCAAGAGGCATATACTCACCACCAGATAACCTGTACGCACCGAGAGCCTCAATATTGACTGTCAATTGAGCTACAGGAGAATCGTCAAGACTGTCATCAGGCTCAGAGATGTCATCATCAAACTGCACGAACAAGGTATGTCTTCTTAGCAATGAGAGATTATCTAGTTCCTCGTTCAGG
>JAUEPT010000585.1:0-15370 GCA_030435635.1 Armillaria borealis | reverse complement strand
AACAATACACCACTACTCTGCGACGCCGACCCTCCACTCAACGTCCCCGAAGGCTCGTACACATCACCCTCCAACGTCACAGCGCGGGCTCCAATCTCCCTGTTGAAGGTCACGGTCTTCGCCGTCTGAGCGTCCTCGCAGACAAAGGTGCTTCCAAACGCGTACACCATGGCATTCTTCACCTCGTCAGGATAGCCAACCAAAGAGAGTGCAACCTTGGCCTTTCCCGGCACGAGCTGTTCTACCCGAGAGATCTTTTGGGGAGGACCGAGGAGCCCTGGATCTTGTTAAGAGGAATGATCGTCACTTTCTTTCGAAGGTTCCCGTTTGTCAGTAGGTCCTTGCCGACTTTCTCGTCCTTGACGACGACATTGTACAGCCGTCCACCAGCTGTAGCCTCCAAAGCTGCGGCCTTGTTGTAGTTGTCCTTGTCGAGAGAGACCAGCGTCGCTAGACGGCCCTTGACGTTTCGCCGGTCAAAGTTGGGTGGTGCCTGGTAATCAAAGTCGAGCCCTCCTAGATTCTGCTTGACATAGTCGCGTTTTCTGTTCAAACGAGGTCACAAAGGTGATATTCGCAGAGAAAGGTGACGTACGTCGATCAGCTGGCGAATGAGCGCTTTCAACTCCCTGAGCCTGTTCTCAAAAGTCTCCTCCATCTCCTTGTTCCACCCGCATCTTTCGGACTGCTGCCTACATCGCTCAAGCTCCGCCTTGAGAGCTTGGATCTTCCGTTTGCCTTCCCCCGCGTCACGTTCGACCTCCTTCCACCGATTTTGGCGATCCTTAAGGTCCTTCTCCTGCATCGACAACGTAATTTTGCTCTGCTCTTCCTCTGCTCGTGCCTGGGCACCCCTGGCTCGCGCCTCCGCGATCTGGCCCAAGTAACCCCCGCCGTTAGTATTTGTATTGCTCGAAGAAAGCCCAGTCAACAAAGACTGCAGCAGCTCTTCATCGGACGTGAGCTTTTGCTGAATCTTCGCGTGGTCATCCTTAACCGTGGTATGTTCAGCCGTGATCTTCTCCACTTCGCTCTGCTGCTGGGCTAATGAACCTTCGAGCTGGTAATTGTAAGCTCGACGTCTCGCAAAAGACTGAAACACATACCCGCTGGATCTCGGCTTTGGCAGTTTCGACGCTCTTCTCATCGTCCATGATCGAGCCTTCTTTGAGTTGAGCTTGCATTCGTAGCTTGGTGAGCTCCTTGTCCAGCTCGAGCACATCCGCCTCCAATTTGCTCAGCTTGCCACCCTTTCGCATCTCAGCATCCTTCTTCTTCTGTACCTCCGCAGCATCTTCCTCGGCGGCCTTCAAATCTCGCGTCGCCTTCTTTTTCCCATCCTGCCGCGTCTTAACCTCCTCTCGCTTTTGCTCGGCCTCTTTCTCCTTCGAATCGACTCTCTGCTTCGCGTCGTACCACTCTAACGCGTGTAACTTCTTTCCGAGAAGCTCTAGCTGCGCGACAGCCTTCTGGTAGTCCAGGAACGCCTTTTTCTCCTTCCGAAGCTTGTCGAGCTTAGGTGCGATTTCTTCCTGCAGCACCGCAGTGATTTCATCGACGCGTTTCTCCTTCTTCGCCATTGTCTTCTTTGCCTTGTCCTTTCGATCCTCAAACATCCGCGTTCCGGCTGCCTCCTCGACCATGCCCAAAATCTCCTGAGGCTTCATATTGAGCACCTTGGTGATGCGCCCTTGCATAATGACGAAGTTGGGGTTATTGATGTTGAGCTGGACGGACTGGAAGAGATTTTGGATGGTTTGCTGGGGAGCTTTGTGGCCGTTGAGGAGGTATTTCGAAACGTTGGGAAGTGCCACCTAAGTTCTCATTAACAAAGACCTACATCATAACAGAACGTCACACACCTGACGAGTAACGGTGATCTGCTTTTGTTCCTCCAGCCCAAGGGGACTCTTGGAGCGGTCTGAGTTGTCGAAGACGATAGTGACGCTTGCCTTTGTGACGCCCGCCTGTCCACGCTTGTATATGAGGTCTTGCTGGTTCGCCGCGCGCATCTATGGCATCGTTAGGTCACAGAGACAGCAAATAACGCCAGTATACGCACCACAGACATGTTGGTTATCCCAAGTACAAACGCAATCGCGTCGAGAATGTTCGATTTTCCGGATCCATTGAGTCCAGTAATCGCGTTGAAAGACGGGTCCCAGCCGGTAATTTGGGTTCGAACTGGGTATGACTTGAAGCCTTAATAGAAGAACTTCAGAAATCGTCACAACATTGGCGGCGAAAATGTCCTCACCTTCAAGGACGAGTTCCTCGATCCGCATGGTTGGTGGTTGAAAGGAGGGTAGCGCGTCTATCATGTGACCCATGCCAAGCATCGGAACCCGCCGAGGCAAAGGAGAAGCACAGCCACCCGCAGTGAGCCCTGACGCCATCTTCCTACATACAGCCAGCATGCAACACTTTGGCAAGAGTGTCATCCGTGTCACCAAAAATTACACAAAAGGTTACTCTGATACGCAGGCAAAAGTTCGCGATGCGACCAGCAATGATCCCTGGGGCCCCAGTGGCACACAAATGAACGAGATAGCCCAATTGACGTACAATCAGTCAGTGAATCTCTTGTCTACCGAAGCTGAGCTTAATATCAGTCATACAGGAATGATTTCGTAGAAATAATGGAGATGCTTGATAAGAGGCTGAATGACAAGGGCAAGAACTGGCGGCATGTGTTCAAGGTGGGCCCATCGTCGTCCCTTTTGTTCTCAGCTTGCTAATGCGATGGCCAGAGTCTCACTGTGCTTGACTACTGCCTTCACCAAGGTTCCGAAAACGTCGTCATCTACTTCCGCGACAACGTCTACATCATCAAGACCCTCAAGGAATTCCAGTACCTTGATGAAGAGGGCAAGGACCAGGGTGCCAATGTGCGCCAAAAGGCGAAGGATATCACTAGCCTGCTGCTTGATGAGGGTCGTCTTCGCCAAGAAAGGAGGGCCAGGGCGAGCATGCGAGACCGGATGATACGCGGCGCTGGTGGCGACTATGATGAACCCGAAGACGATGTCGACGAGAACCGGCAACGCCGTAGCCTGAATGGCAACCCGCCGAATAGGGGGACCGGCGATGAGGATGATTTGAGAAAGGCCATCGAAGAGAGCAAGCGGACATTGGCGCAGGAGCGGATCACAGCCGAGGAGAGGGATCTTCAGGAGGCCATCAAGCTCAGCGAAGAGGAGGAGGCGAAGCGGCATAAGGCCGTTGAAGACTCCAATTCTTCTTCTCTTTTCGATGACCAGAATCAGCTGTTAGCACCCGATTTCTTCTTGTCTTTCCTTTCATTTAGCTTACTATTACCCAGATCGACGCCTATCAGCGGCAACAATCCCTTCCCAATGAACAATATGAGCGACCCTACGCCGTATACTGTTGGTTTGCAACCTCAGTTCACGCAGGTTCAGCCACAGTTCACTCAAGTCCAGCCGCAATTCACCGCGTTCAATCCATATCAGCAGCAGGCACAGGCTGAGCAAGAGGTAAGCGACCCTTTCCTCTGTCGATTTTGGCGATATCTCTGATGACACGCATCTAGATGCTTATGCAGCAGCAGTACCTCTTACAGCAGCAGCAGCAAGCGCAGAACGACGAGTGGCTGAGACAGCAATTGCTATTGCAGCAACAGCAGCAGCAGCAGCAGCAGCAACAGAGCATGTTCATGCAACAACCGCAGTCAATTATGGCGCAGCCGACTGGTCTTGGGTAGGTTCCTTGGTATACGTTGCAGTAACCCACTGAAGAAAAACACTGCAGGTCGAACAATCCCTTCGCACCCTCTCCTAGCCATTCCCAACCTGGATCTTCGCCTTCTCCTCGTCCTACGCCTCAGTTCAACCTTCAAGGCACCTATGCCAACAACAACCAGAATCACGACCTCTCCTCCTTCAACCAACATTCAAACTATTCCTCTCCATCTCCCGGACCCTCACCTGTCAACAATAAACCTGTGGTAAAAACACGGCCAGATGAGAACGAACACTTGGCAACCCTTTTCTCTAACCGGGACGATGGCCAGGACACGTTTGGTAATATAGGCGCGTTGAGATACGGGCAGGCAAGGGCGGTACCCAGCCAGATGACAGGGCATAATCCGTTTGCGAAACAGCAGCAACAGAACGAGCAACCTTTCTTCAGTGTTTGAGCTACGAGGCAATTCATGACGATCTGTGGTGGGACGGATATTGTATATGTTTCTTTTTTCCCCAGCTACTGCTGTCCTAGTAGGGTACCTTTATTTTAATTTTTTAAAGCGTAGTTGGCTCTTTGTGAAACGGAGGGAATCGAACTTCTATTATCGTTGAAAATCTAGAGGTCCTATACATTCCGATACTCAAACGCTGGGCATCCTGGCTCCGACGACTCTATTATGCTCTTCGTGTAACCAGCCTCCTCTTGCTTCTTTAACGCTTCCTCGACGCTCAAAATATCAACATCAACTAGAGAAAGGGTCTTCTTCAGGTATGACAACATCTCCGCCAGGACAGCACTCTCAGAGAATGGCAGGGTGCGATGGAATGCCGTCTCTGCACCAAACTGTTGTATGCGTTTCTAGATGACAATGAGCAGAGACTAGAATTGTAAAACCCAGAAGCCTTACCTTGAAACCTTGCATAAACGGCATAGCCCTCTTATCTTTTATCAGCCCTTTCTGTATCAACAGCTCCTTCACCTTGGCATCGTTGAACTTGTCTGACTCTTCATCGTAGACCTCCTTTAAGATCCCCACACACGTATCCTGCCACTCAGGGAAAGACCTCGCCACATAGATCCTCACACTCTTCGGCTTCTTCGGGTCAAACGTCTGCAGCAGATTCTTTCCCGCTTTCCCGCCCTTGTTCAACTTGGCCAGCATCTTCAGCAAACTCGTCTCGGCATCCCGAATCATCTTGGTCGTGCCACGCATGTATTGTCCCGCTTCGATGAGGGTCCTGTCCACAGGCTTCGCGGGCGTAGGCCACAGAGCGAGCTGTATGGACTCTGGGTTTTTGAGGATCGCAGAGTGGATATGCTCGGCAAAGTGGGGTGCGATGGGCACGATGAGCAGAGAGGCGATCTTGATCCAGTACTTGACGAGATCGCCGTGCATACCCGTGTCGACGGTGACTTCCCGATACCAATCCCGCACGCCTTGGAGCTCGTAGAAGCCGTATTTTAGGGCATCTTTGTAGTTGGTCGCCGCGTAATGACTTTGGGTGATGTTGATGAGGTCGTTGATTTCTTCTTCGAACACCTGGTCGTGATACAATTTCTCGCCATGCCGCAGGTTCTTCTCCTCCGCTACCATTTCCTCGCACCATCCTACCAAGGTGTGCACTCTCAGGATGTTAGCATTCGCCGTCTTCTCTTCAAAGTTCGCATCTTCCACACCATCACCAGCGTCCGCCAAACTCAGCCGTGTCGCGTCTGCGCCAAATTTCTCCGTCGCCTCCCTGAGAGTCAGAGAATTTCCCGTACTCTTGCTCATCTTCTTTCCGTTCAGCATTAGATGCCCATTTGTACGCATGCTCAAAGGCCACTTGTCCTCGGGGAAGAGTGCGACGTGATTGTACAGCGCAAAAGTCAGGTGATTACCAACAAGGTCCTTCGCAGAGGACCGTATGTCGAAAGGATAAAAGTAGTTGTATTCGTGCTTCAAGGCGTCGGCTTTTTCTTGGGGCATGGGTGCGGGGGCCGGCCAGGGACCGTTACAGAAGACATACTCCCAGATCTCGTCCGTCATCTGGTCGGGTTTAATGCCCAAAGGACCCGGCTTCGAGCCGTCGATACTGTCTTCTACACGAAGTTCAGATCAACACTATTTCCAACCAAAGAGCACGCTCACCATGCAGTAACTGCGCCACAGTATAATAACTCATATAGATGGTGGAGTCACTCAGACTCTCCACCATAAAGTGAGGATCCCAAGGCAAGTCTGAACCAAGGCCGTACGTCCTAGCACAAGCCCACTTGTTGAGCCAGGCCAATATCTTTTCAAACGCATTCCTCGTCTCGTGTGTGTACATCTCCATCCTAGCAACCAGCTTCTCCGTCTCTGCTCGCCAGGAAGGCTCGCCGTAGTCGATATACCACTGGTCCATCAGCGCAACGACACAGTCGTCACCGCTCCTCGAGGTAACAATGCCTTCAGGCTCAGCGTACGCAAACGCAAGACCCTCAGAAATCATATCCGCCCTCGTCTTAGGTTTAGCGTCCTGCACCGTCTCGCCCTTGTACTTGCCGATGAGCATGACGCCGCCATAAAAGCCCTCCTTGTACGCAATCTCCTTGGCCTCTGCGAGCTGCTTCGTATCCTTCTGGCTATTGATTTTCAGCTTCTTGACAACCTCGGCAGCAACCATATCGCCATAGCTCGTCTTGATCAGCGGCACGGGTTCGCGACCTGCGAGCCAGTCAGGATTGACCCCGTAGTACTCGGGCTTTTTCTTGAGATCGGCGACGGCAACCCAGTCATCGGGAGAATCAGAGGGGACGCTGGTGACTACACCGGTACCTTTGGTGGCTAGGACGCCCTCCATCGGTAGGACGTAGACGCCCTGGGTGTATACGCTGTACGGAGCGTTCACTTTTGTGCCGACAAGATCCCGGCCTTGTACTTCTGCAAGCTCCTCGATAACGCCAAGTTCTTTGGTGATCTTTTGGAAAGTCATGTTCCTAATAGAGCGATGCGTGCATATGTATGCCTCCGTATCGTTGACTGCATACACGCCGTACTTGAGGGTGGTACCCACAAAGCAATTCGTCTGGCCGTACCTAGTCGCACGTTAGAAAGTAAAGAGTGAATAATGGTAAAACGTACATCGTCTCCGGTCTCAAGGTCGCTGCCACCAAATAAACCTTTCTTCCGCCAACCTTGGTTTTAAGAACCTCTGCGTTCGGTGCCCACTCTAGGACCTCGAGCTTAATACCCGTCAATTCCTGGGGGCCCACACCTTCGCCATCCTGACGATCATGGTCCATACATGGCTGACCATCCTTTTCACTGTATATGGTATACCTACAAGCCCGTCAATGCTTGTTCGGTTAACATACAAGGGTCGTACCTCTCGCCGAATTTGATTCTGTCCTGTTTATGCAGCTTGTTAACTTGCCATCTCACGAAGGCATCATAGTATGGGTTGGCTTGTGTCGTCAAAAAGCGGCGCCTCCAGTCGATGCGCGAACCAAAGGCATTGTTGTCCTGGATTGCGATGGGGGGGAAGTACTCGAGCCAGTATAAGGGGTCCGCAAATCTGCTGATCTCGGATTTGGGCACTCCGATGCTCTCCATTATTTGGAACTGATATGCATGGCCCGTGGCTTTTGCCTGAAGCTTGCCCTTCTTGGCCTTGGACTTGTCGGCAGCAGCAGGATCCCTGGCATCCTCCTCCTTCTCTTTGGCCTCCTTCTCTGCCTCTAATTTGGCGTGGACCTCGTCAAAGTTTTCAAACTGGCTACCGAAAAGACTCATCTCGCGGATTATTTTGTCGGAGCTGGCTTTGATGGGCATACCAGTGACATGGAAGCCATGGGGGAACAAGACACGTTTTCCCAGCATACGCTGATAGCCAGCAGCGAACTCGATTTTGCTGATGGTGAAGGCATGGCCGAGATGGAGAGAGCCGTTCATGTAGGGAAAGGGAAAGTTGCCGAACCACTTTGGAAATTTTTCATGTATCTGCTCCTTGGACAAGCCGGCGAGTTCTGCAGGGGACGGTGCGTTGACCTCGAAGAGCTTTTCAGACTGCCATCTTGCCTGGTATTTCTTCTCGAGGTCGATGAGAAAGTCGCGCTTCCCGGTCTGTGCGAGCTCGATGGTATTGGACATGGCAGAGTAGGTGCGTCGCGTCGTCAGTGAGCGTCGCAGGAGCGTAGTCGAAGGGGGATCGCCTAAATCAGGAGAGCCTGATCGTCGGCGTGCAGAGCAAAGTTACAAAATTTCGAGTCAGATCGATCCGAATTCTGATCTCCGAAAAATATATTTTGTGATATAAATACAACTACGCTGCATCAATATGGCTGATACCGAGAATCGTCAATAAAATCACTCCTCACCCTCCCGACCTCGCAGAGTTCCTCCGAGACTTCAGCATCGACAAAAGTCTCGTCTTCATCCGACGGTGATGGCTCGTCTGGATGCAGAGAGGCACAGATGGACAATGCTTTAAAAATCGTATCCACTAAGAAAAAAATAAGACAGCATTCGGTATGCAGTAAGGTGGACATACGCGACCCGGTATCTTTTGGAGTAATCGTGAGCTCTCTCATCGCGTCCTCTTCCTCATCCCCGAGACCAATTTTATCGTCGAGCTGGCAATAAATCCCCCCCTCTGCTTTTGATATCGCATGGAGCGTGATGGCAGGGTACTTGATCTGCCAGCCCTCTGCATTTTCACCATCCTCGACAAACGCCAATACGGAATCGATAACGTAGAGCGTGCCGTGCCGCCAGTCTGCTTTGCCCTCCAAGGGTGCTTCAAATCGGACTTGGACCTCGTTCTGCTGGTGGCGGAGTACAGGGGGGATATCAGAAAAGTTCTGGGGAGTGGACGAGACGATGGTTGCGTGCTCTTGCTTTGTAGAGAAAATTGGAAGGGTCGATGTCAGATGAACGGCCATGATAGCAAAGACACAAAAATTCGATCGATCTAATCTTATCTTCAACTTTCATGCTCGGTCGTTTACAGGCCCTGTTTTCTGGCAAACCCTTTGACAACTCCTTGTATCGTGCATTTGGATCCATGGGCGGTTTGTATTCTGCTCGACTGCGTTGAATAACAGCCTTACTTTCGTCTAGCTGCAACTGAAATAGCCACATTTGCCTCTGGCTGCTTCTGGGGCGTGGAGCACATTTTTCTGAAACACTATCCTCCCGCCCAGGGCAAAGGAATCATCAAGACAAGCGTTGGATATACCGGCGGCAAGGAGACCTCTCAGAATCCGGGGTACAGGGCGGTGTGCTCTGGCGAGACGGGCCATGCAGAGGCAGTCAAGATTGAATTCGATCCTGCCATCGTCAAGTACGACGAGCTCGTCGGTGCGTCGAAGATATATCTATCAACTAGCGCCCTGCTGACCGTAGCTCACAGAGTTCTTCTACCGCACCCACGACCCTACCACAGCGAACAGGCAGGGCGCAGACACCGGCACCCGTATGTGTCTTACACCGCATTTCCTCTTTTTGCTCTGATCCTGGCGTTAGAGTACCGCTCAGCCATATTCACAAACTCGCCTGAGCAAGAGGCGATTGCGAAGCGGGTGACGGAGGAAGTGCAGGCCAAGCACTTTACTCCCAAAGGGAAATCGATTGTCACGGAGATTCTCGAAGCGGGTCCGTGGTGGGACGCGGAGGAGTATCATCAGCTGTACTTGTTCAAGAATCCAAGCGGGTACCAGTGCCCAACCCATCGTCTTCACTGGTAATGTATATGTAAACATAGTGTATCAGCAAATTGCCTTGCTTGCCAAGGTCTCTCCAGGTCCATGACTCCGAGTCGCTCTTAGTCAGCCGCCGCCAATTCCCCTCGCGATAACCACTTGATCGACCGGCTTTCTACCATTTCCACGCTGATAAACGTGTCAAACGCTCGCTTTGATTGACAGACAGCGTCAGCGTATCTACTTCACCTCTCATTTTTGCCGCCTGTGTCGCTATCAGCCGCTTGGTCTTGCCATCTACCCATAATTGCAAGAAGTCCCCAACTCATACCGAATTCTAGTTGGCTGGAGCCGAGCCTTCTTTAGCAATTGATGGATCTTGTAGAGTTGTGTTATCTCCAAGTCCTGCTCTTGCCGCGTATGCATTCAGTCATATCACAGATTAGAAAAGAGGTTTGAGGGGCAACGCCCGTCAGATTGACTCACCTTTTGTAAACATCGTAGCCGGAAGAAGAGCAGGATACGCCCGGTGTGATAAAAACATAGGACATTCAGTTTCATGAACTGATCGAGACTCGAGATAGCGTATGACAAACAACCGAGCAGAGGCAAGCTCGCTGCGATTGTCCAGTCATGACTAACTTGACATCAAGGGCGGATAGATGCAACGGGCGCTGACTTCAACGCAGTGACCAACAGCGTCAGATTATGGCCAAATAATGGAGGATGCCAACACACTTACTCAAGTCCAGAAATTCGAGGATTTTACATGGATGACTGAATCTGGGATTAGTAGATTTCCAAACTGGTACTAGAAATTTCCTTCATAGTGAACGAGCAGAACGACCTTGACCCAGGGAAGATAATATAACGGTTTTTGCTGTTGAGGAATCATGAAGTAGTGGATACGCAGATGTATTCTCTCTCGGAGTGAAAGCCTAAGAGAGTGACAGGTAAAGATGCTAGAGAATTTAGAAAAATTATCAGGAGGTGTGGTGTATGAAACCAGAACTTCCCAAATGAATCCTAGTTTCACAACGCTAGGTGAGTACTTAGTAGGGAGGTACGTATATCGTCTGATTTTCAGATAAATAACATCCCGTCGGTTCAATAAGCTATTTGAGAATGATGTACTCTCTTTTACAACTGCCAAAGCAAGGTATCGAAGTCGTCAACCGACGACCGCTAGTATGTAACTGTAAGGTAGGACTAGGGTGGGAATGAGGCAGTCACACGTGAATTATCAAGAGAATCCTATCAAAGGCCACACAGTTGTTTTTGCTTAATATGACTCCGACACGGCGCTCGAGTCCGTAGTAGTTGGTCCGTAGAGCCCTCGAAAAGGAGATTGCCGAGTATTTCCGGAGGTAGGAAAACTGTCGGGATAGGTTCTTTAGCCTATATCATGCTCGTTTTCGATGAAAGATAACTAACGGTCCTTCATTGACGCGTGGAAGAGACCTCAGACCAGCCGACGCGTCGTTAATAGGGTCACGAACACTCAATGTCACCTCATCACGTGATATGTGACCCCGTTCTCGCTAGTACCTCTTACCATCATCACCTCCTACTATGCTCGAGGAACATGATGGCGAAAGCGATGCTAGTGGCTCCTACGACTCGGACGCCTGCAGCTCCGACGATGAAATAGAACAGACCGTTCTCAGTCCAGAGGAAGCATTTGCCGAACGAGAGATCGAAGGCGACTTTGAGTGCGCCCATCGTTTGCTACCTTCTCGCCAGTACTCACATCGTGCAGCCGTCTAGTCAAGAACATCCAACGAAGCGATGCCCCGGGCCTGACGAAAGATTGGGATTTCAACATTGAAGACCGCGATGCTGAATTTCGTGATGATCTGAGAGCAGCTTCAGGCATCGGTCGCAGGCATAAAAAGGTCGGTATCGCCTCCAACTTGTATATACACTAATTCACGGCCCTCACAACCAGAAAGGACGCGCTGCAGGCCCTGTTTTATCCCAGCAAGTCAGATCTCTCATTGGAGACGGTAATCAGGCCTATGTCGACAACATGCTTCCCGAGGCCATACGTATCATGCAAGAAGTCATTCGTATCGAACCGCGTGCCGTCTCTGCTTGGTCTGTGTGGGCCCAGTGCTGCGCCGACATGAATCAAGAGCACAGGGCCCTTCAGCTCCGCATCATGGCAGCTCATCTAAGACACGACGCCGAAGAATGGGATCGGTTGGCCCGCCAGTCCAAGTAAATCCCTTTTTTGTGCACGACTCTTCTTCATTGTTTATTCCCTGTAGAGATCTTGGCTATAACCAACAAGCATTGTACTGTTTCCGAAAGGTGTACAGTCTTGACCCATCAAACATTGAGGCCCTATGGGACCGCGCTACACTTGCCAAGGATACTGGAGATTTGAGAACCGTTGCGTCCTGTCTCATTCTTGACCCTGTTCCACGCCTGACCACTAGTAGGCCCGTATTGCATACAAAGCTATTCTCAAGCGCTTTCCCCACGATCTCACAGTCCTGGCGGAGCTCAGGACCATCCTTATCGAACTCTCTGACCTCACAACATGCACCTCTCTCTTTCAACAAGCATTCGATCACTATCAGCAATTGTATCCCTCAGGCCGTGGACCCTCCCCTTCGTCGACTGGCGAAATTGCCGGTGGTGGGTATGGCTTGATGGAAGTACTCGTATTGGCTGATCTATATAACACGCTTGGCGAATACGAGAGCGCTATTGATGTTATTCGGAAAGGATGCCGATGGCTTCAAGGGCGCGCCGATCAAAGATATTGGGATGTCTGTGACGATGACAGAGAGTATGACCTACCAGACGTCGACATACCGCGACGTGCAGGTGGTACCATAGATCCAGGACGGTACCCTCTTGACGTGAACGCCAGACACCGTCTTGCTATTGCCAGAATCAAGATGGGCGAGGTAGAAGAAAGCAAGGCAAGATTCCCTTTTTTCTCAGTGGTGCATGCCTGACCTGTAGACCAGATGCACGCAGATATTGTTCTGAGCGAAGACGTCCTTGACTACGCTGCCTTGTTTGTAGAGATTGCCGACGCGTATTTCGAACGAGAGTTATATGCTGATGCTCGCCCTATCTACGAACTTCTGGGCGCAGACGCTAGCGTGAGTTGATATCCTTCATTCGAACGCTTTTCTTTGACGGCGCTCTCTAGACGAGTAGTCTATATGTCCTCCTTCAAACAGCCGCTTGTCTTCGAATGTTGGACGAGCTACGAGAAGCGGCCGAAGTATACGAACATAGTATGTTATCTTGCGCTTCCACACGATTCGACATTAACGCCCAGCAGTTAAGCTTGCTGATCCCACACATAACGAAGCCAAAATGAAGCTCGCTGAGATCTACGAAATTCTGAATGAACCGAGGAAGGCGCTCGAACTGGTCTACGAAGGTACGGATCATGCATTCCGCCCGTAATAATGCTCATCACGATTTCAGTCATCGATTCGCGCAAAAAGAGACCAAAGGACAAGACCGCAACACAAGCCGAGGATCCAGCGACTGCCTCTTTGTTCCCCGAAGAAAGGACACAGCCAAGAACCAAGCCCGCCGCTGTCAAGGCCCAAAACCGATTGACTCATGCGCAATTACGAGAACTGGAAGTCGAAAAGGAGAAGGAAATCGTCAGAGGATACCGAAGACTGCAAGAGGTATGGGCGAAGATGATGGAAGCCGACGAGGTTGCGGAACGTGAATGGATGGTTGAAGCGGAAAAAATGGTCGAGACGTTTAGGGAGACTCGGAATTTGTTCATGACTAGTAGGGTGAGGGGTGGTATTCTGCGTCTCGTGGCTTTACTGATGAGATTAGAACAACGGCTTCCGAGGTATGTTCCCACGACGCCCAAAGAAACAGAGAGACCACGAAGAAGACGAGGATCGTATGGTGTCGCGTCTGCATCTTGATCTAGGTAGAGTGGCTTTCCTTCTGATGCCCTAGACGAACCTAAAACTCCCATGCCTAGAGAACGATAGCATGTCCAAGAAAGCGTCAAGGAGCGACAAGAAGGACGAAAAAGTAGACATATTTCGTGGCGTCTCATTTGACGACTGGTTACGTGTGTTCATGCAGGTTAGTTGCTTGATTATTCCAAGAAATACACAACCTTGATCATCATGTTTTCAGTATTGCTTCATACTGACGAAGCGCGGACAGTATGATCTAGCCGAAGAGGTCCTTCGCCACATTCTCTTATCAAACGCATACCAGTCCAAAGAGCTGCAATCCACCATTCGGCTTGCTCTACTTGGTGATCCAATCTCTCTCTAATAATCACCTATCAAGTGCTGACCTCCCATAAGCATGCGCTATCGCATCGAAAAATTTCGTCGTCGTCGTCGAACTGTGTCGCAAGCTAATCAACATTTATCAATTTAATAACGAACCCTTGCGTCTGCTTCTCGCCACCCTATCGAGCGGTCTGCGGCCAACCGATGCTTTCATCACATCCACTTTGCAGAAACATCTGTTCCGGGAGATGAAGCTGGGAGACGCGGCCGTGAAAAACCCGGAGAGCCTGCGATGGAATCAGGCGAACAAGCGACATGCTACTATAAACCAATCCAAAGCGGATGATGACGACGTTGAGGATGAAGGTGGCAACGCTGAGACCGATAATAATGGGAAAGGCCCAATTCCGGAGTTGCCTACGAAGCAGAACCCCGTTATCGTAGCCATTTATGGTCAGATATGTATTGCCGCTAAAAGTTATCAGAGCGCGATCTGTACGCTCTTTGTTTCCTCTCCATTGATCAAATGCTGACTATTCTTCCAGTTTACCTTCTGCATGCGTACGATTATTGCCCCGACGACCCTATGATTTGCTTGTCTCTAGCAATCGCATCTCTGGGTCGCGCCATGCAACGACAGTCAGATAATAGGCACCATTTGATCGCACAGGTATTAACCTTATAACTTTACAACTATCCTTAGCTAACCATTCCGTTATGCAGGCCTTGGCCTTCCTATCACGGTATAGAGTCATTCGAGGAACCAACCTCCAAGGACAGAGTGAAGTCGAATATAACTTTGGACGCAGTTTTCACCAACTTAGTAGGTGCTGGGTTATATCTATCCCGATGCCTCTTTTTTCAATCATATTTTCTCAGGCCTGTACAGCCATGCTGCGAAACATTACGAACGAGTGCTTCAGCTTGCAGAGCAGTCGACCGTAAGTCATTGGTTATCAACGTATATACACTTTTGGTCTCTTACAACCTGAATCTAGGAGGAAACGTTTGCGAAAGAGGCTGCATATAACCTTGCTTTGATCTATGTCATGACTGGCGCAACCCCACTCGCAGCTGCGTTGTATGACCGATGGCTGTCGATTTGAATCAATATCAGCTTGTAATACATAGATATCTTTATGACAACGAGTTAAGGTTCTTCGCAGTGGCGCGTTTAGCGCGTCGGACAGCATGTGATCGCGCAACGGTACCTCTTGCTTACCAGGCATGTTTTAAATGTCGAACAATGTATACACAGTAAAGACGGTCAGATAACTAAAAGTCGGCGTCAAATACTCTGAGGACGGAGTGTCAGACCGAAGATGGAAACAAACAAAGTGACGGCTGACAAATTTTCATCAAGCTGTTTGTTTCGTACCGCCATCTTCCACAGTCACGCCTTCCTTCCTGTCCGTATCTGACAATGAAAAGACGAGGGAATTTGCTGAATGAGCCACCCATTCTGTCAATGACCAGCCCAACATCGAGAACTCGACCAACTACTCGTCGCGCAGAAGAAAGAAATCCACGAGAGGACTGATGGGAAATTTTAGTCAAATGTGCGTGTTATCAAAAATTTCTTGAGCATAGTGAAGCTCATTGAAAGTAACGGGAATGTCCTTTTAACTACGAGCAGAAATTCCCAGAAGATAAGCAGTACGAGGAGCTACTTCCGACGTCCGGCTGCCAAGGAGAACATACCTTAAAGAGTGCGCTGCAGTTGATATCAAGGATGGAGAGATGGACTGGATGTT
>JAUEPT010000584.1:0-15372 GCA_030435635.1 Armillaria borealis | reverse complement strand
GCAAGTCAACCCTCCCCTGCTGTTTATTTATCTCTCTGACAGTGAATATAGTTTGTCTTGGTCGACTGTGAACACGGCGACATAGCAGATGCTGCGATGCACACGTCTGTTGGGGCTATTGCCGCACAAGGGGTCTCTCCCATCGTCCGTATACCTGCTCCTGAAAATTGGCTCGTGAAACGTACGCTGGACACTGGGGGTGAGCCCTCTCTTTTCTTACGGATTATTTCTCGATAAGATATCCTACAGCTCATGGAATACTCTGTCCCATGATGTCCACTGCTGAGGACGCTCGTGCTCTCGTGTCCTATGCCAAATTTCCCGTTCTCAAAGACAAACGGACAGCGGAAATGATATCAGGTGTACGGGGCGTAGGCTCACCGTTTGCTCCGGCTGGTTTCGGCATGGACATGGGCGAGTATATTGCTACCGCCAACAGGAACATTTTCATTGCCGTTCAAATAGAGACAGTGGAAGGCCTGAGTAACTGTGAAGAAATAGCCAAAGTCGATGGCATAGGTTGGTGGTCCTTCCGAACTCGAGTATCCTTACGTTCTGACTGGTGCGGACTTCCGGTTAGATATGCTCTTCGTTGGGTATGCTTCTCATCACCCTGAGAGATTGATATCCCATTTATCTTCTTCAGCCGAACGATCTTGCTTCATCAATGGGATACCCCACCACCAGAGCACCCAAATATACCTGAGGTTCAAGAAGCCATCAAGCGTGTCTTGGCTGCTGCCAAGGCAGCCGGGAAGTATGCCGGTATGTTTTGTACAGCGGCGGAACAAGTGCAGGCCCGATTTGAACAAGGCTGTAAGTAATACCCACTGATGAGTTCTCCTTTGGAACAAAGCACCAATCTGACTTCTTTTGCAGTCGATTTCATGAATTTGGGAGCTGATGTCATTGCACTAGGCGTGTGGAATGCCGTTGAGCTAGGAAAGCTGAAGGACATAAGACCGTAGGGTCCAGTAATACAATTCGCACATGCACAGAATACCCTTTCCTACGCTGGCAATCTCGATCATATGGGTAGTGGCTACAAAGAAATCCCTCGCTCTCAATAGATCTGCTTGGTGAGCACATCCGGCATCGTAGAGTACAAATTGAACTACGACAACGAGCAGGGGCATTCAAAATGTCTTTCTGATAAATTCAAAAACCAGTCATCTCACAAACTTTTGCAAGACACGCATGCAAATCTGTCATTGCATCTTCCATCTGAGGTTCGAATTCATGCTGTTTCTATAGACTATACGGTATCTTTATCAGTAGTCTTACACGCATTACCAGCGCGGCAGGACAGTCTCCGGGATCTCTTGGACCAACAGATACATTCTGCGGAATTATGAGAATATTATTGTACGTGATTCGACTAGGATATTCACCGTGACAATGCAATCAATTACCTCAGGCATCCGTGGCGCCCAACAAGGGTGTTTCTCAGTAAATGATTGCAAGCGGAACTGTCATGAGTAAAATTATCTTTGAAAGTGAATTCATTCCAGGGAATACAGATATTTGAACAGTAAGGCCGCATCTAAGACGAACAATACCCACTTACGAACAACTCGAACCAACCGCTCGTGAGACAGTCTCAAGAAACATAGTTCTTGGTAAGTAGGTGTGAGCGAATGAAGGGGAATATACATACGGCCATCGGGCAACTCACGCAAAGACGAAATTCTCCCGAAACATCGCGGTCAGTCTTTCGTTTTCAATGTCTGTTATCTCACGCGCAATCAGAAGTTCGGCCCGATAAATGTATAATATTAGGGTTCGATTGAATTATGGACATGGGCGCTTGCAACGTTGCGAATCAAAACACACATTGCATACTCACGAGCAAGGAACAAGAAGACCATTTCCACCGGTATTAGGATTCATTTGCGAACACTGCAAGTTCAAATCTGCAGTATGGTTGTTGCGCCAAAAACCAGGTCGTTCGTTCGACTACTCAATGCTGGACGTAAACGAGGCAAACACCTTCGTTTCCTCTGTCGGAACAGGAACACGATACGGAGCGGATCTGTTGTACTTGCGAAGAGTGCTTGCGGAACATACCGCGGCTTCATCCAAGTCGGCGATTCATGGAAGGGACTCGGATGTGACAGGTGGCGCGCCGCACTGGAGAACGCATAAGACGTGATCTTTGCAGATGGCCTACAAAATGCCGAAAGGAATTCCAGGATAGCGAACCGACGGGAGCAATCATGGTGAGAGCAATAGTTCTTCAGGACTTAACCCGTGACAGAAGACTTGTCCTTCGTATCAGGTTCCTTGGACTAGGATACGTTTGGTGACTCGGGTCTGACTCGCTTTGGGTCGGCCCACAGGCTGGATGGGGACATGCCAAAGAAGACCTCCTTTTTCAGCAAACGGATGAGCGGATTCCGAAGCCGAGAGCGCGTATCATGAACTGCTTCTGTGAATGTTAAGCGAGGGGGAGAGAGACTATTCCGGTCCAAGCTCTTCACAGGCCAAGCGAAATTTATGACCCGAGTGTTTGAGCTCAAGATCACTAGTGGCGTCGAAGGTACAATGTTTCTCGTTTCAGGAAGTTTGAGCCGTAGAATTTACATGGTTGCATAGACATCACTGGCCAGAGGAGAAGATCGTTCGAGTATGATTCAATCAAGAGAATTGACGCGTACGTTCAGCAGTTTAGCAGAGACTTGGCGCAATACTCTGTGCAACGGAGCCATAAATCAACAACTCTTCTCACAAAAGAAAAATATTGAAGAATACCTTTACTTTAGTTGTGCGCGACACCCGACAGGAAGATTGAAGCGAAGGAGGCGGCGAGTAGGCGGCAAGAGCCTAGAAAGGAAATGCAACGTCCGTTTCAGAAGATCCGTCCGCTTTGTGATAGTAAAGCCACGCGACACTCACGTGCTGTGTCGGCCGTACCCATATCGGAGGGAACTTCAAGGCCGCGGATGACCCGCGGCCGAGTGCCGTTCCCACCAAGCAAGATGTAGAACGCACTTCATGGTATCCGTATCCTATCAAGGCCGCGTACTTAAAAGCGAGTGATGAGCATGGGAGGCTCATTTCATTGCTCCGAGTCTGTGAAATATTCTAATGGCCTCTTCCTCGAACCATAGCTTCAAGCAGCTCCGTGTTGTGGTTGTTGGTGGCGGTTTAGGTGGTCTTTCCGCTGCAGTTGCGCTCCGTCGCGCCGGCCATTTGGGTGAGTACTTACATGTCCTGTGAAGCTGTTTTATATTATATCAAAGGACAGTTGACATTTACGAGCGGCGCGACTTCAATGTTGAAGTCGGAGCTTCCATCTCCTGCGCCGCTAATGGCACTCAATGGCTACGAGAATGGGACGTCGATATTGCTGACATGAAGCCTGTCGTTCTGGTAAATATACCCTCCCCGACCGTCACCGTGAGAGTTATCGTCCTAATTTTTAGATGAAACTCGTTATGCGCGACTGGGATACCGGAAGGATCCTCAATCAGTACAACCTCGACAACTACGAGCAAGAATGGGGCAACGTCTACAATATGTTTCATCGTCAAGACATGCACGCCACCCTCCTCAAGACCGCTACTTCTCCCGAAGGAAAGGGTACTCCTGCCACCGTTGTCATCGACCACATGTGAGTAATCTTTTGTAGATCAGCTTCAAAATGTTAAATATTCATATACTCATATTTTACGTAGTTGTCAGTCTGTTGATTCCGAGAAGGGTACTGTTACTTTCACCAATGGCCGGACCATCTCTGCAGACCTTATTATTGGAGCTGATGGTATCAGGGTATGACCAACTGAACTTTCCCTATCGACGCTTATCTTTCCAATGAAAGTCGGTTGTGCGCGGACAAATCGGCATCGTTCCTCAAATGAAATCTGGACCTCAAACGTGTTATCGCTGCAACGTTTTGACATCTGATGTTAAGAAGTTGGGATTGGTCGATTACTCATATGAGCCCGCCATGTAAGCCGACCTTCTAGTATCTGAAGCAGTACGGCCTTATTTTATTGCCCCTGCAGTCACTACTGGGGCGGAATGGAGGGTAAAACCGGCCGTTCCGAGTTCTACAAGATTGTTATGTCGCCGTGCTCCGGCTATGAAATTATCTCCTTTTACTGTGAGATCTCTAAAGCATTTGGAGTTGTTATTCACTGTCAATCCTTCTAGGCTTTATACCTACCGAAATGACCAAGCATCACGAAGAAGGATTCGTGTTCGAAGAAGCTCCCATTGAAGACATTCTCATCGGACGATACGACGAGCTGGATCCTGACTGCGTTGCTCTTCTCAAACACTCGGTTGATCGGATGCCCTGGCGACTGTACAAGCATGAACCCTACCCTGTGCGTTCTCATTTTACTTCTCTTCCGCCCCTCGCCCACTCGCCGTCGACAGAACTGGTGTAAGCACCGCGCCTGCATTCTCGGTGACGCCGCCCACCCCATGATGCCCCACCAGTCTCAAGGCGCCTGTATGGCCATAGAGGATGCAGCCGCCCTGGGTATAATTTTCTCCGACAAGTACAACTTCACCAATGACATCGAGGCTGGTCTGGCTATGTACCAGAACATTCGCAAGCCTCGTGGCACCCGTGTTCAGGAAGCCTCGTGGCGAGCGACTTTGAACATCAACGAGCGCATTGGATTTACCAGTCTCACCGCCCCAGAAGTAGAGCTGGCTGCTGCCGCAGACAAGCTGACTAGTAAGCCTCAGTTCTTTATTTCAACGAGCGTTCTTGAGCATCCTTGAATAGTCAACGAGATGAACAGCTACAAGATGCACGATCACGTCGCGGCGGAGGTGGCCAAACTGTCCGCACCTGCTCAAGTTTAGTGGATCCAGTTTTAGTATTATTTACGTTAGATAGCGCATGTCACTGTATACAATATACCAAGGGTACGACTAGTCCATTATGTGTTGTCCTTCGAGGGTACACCGCTGTAAAATCCTGAACTCGACCCCCCGGTAAAAGGCCAGTCCTGCTGCTGCCCGTGAAAAGCCTGCCATAGCACTTGTGCATTTTCCTCAAACACCTGAGCACTTGGTTGCGCCGAGGGCTTTATCACATTCCCTACTAAAGCAAGAAGATCATCCCCGATAAAATCGTTGGAGAAAGGAAGCCCATCAATTTGTTGTCCGGCATATATCGCATTGATGTCTAGGGATAGCTGTGGCGGCGCCGGGTTGGTAGGAGGGTAGGCATGCGGTGGAGGTGGTGGACCCATTTGATGAGTAGGCGATTGAGGTATTCGCGGATGGCCGGACACGGGGTTATGTTGAGACGGAGAATAGGAGTGTTGGCCAGGATAAGGGCCATTCGGTTCTACGACCGGTTCCATTGAAGTACGAAGATTGGATAGTCGCTGGTGTGATCGCCCTTCTGCAAGATTGGGATCCATCATTCCGAGGCTGCTAGAATGATGTGGATTGTGATTGAGATTCTGGTGTCCCTCAGAAACGTGGGAGGACGAAGCCATGCCATTCTCCCACGCGTTCCCGTTGACACGATTTCGTTGTGGGGAAGCAACTTCGGCGTCGGATCTCTTCCGCTTTCCCCGCGACGCTGACGCCGTTGAGCTGGTTTGAAAGATGATCAGTCAATGACTGTGCTTTCAATGCCTAATAAGAGCAACTAACCTAAGCGGTTCGGGTCGTTCCTGGTTCTTAGGCGTTTGTGATTGTGCGTGTTGTTGCGCGGCTTGCAAATCCTCGATTGCAGACGAACCACCGTACAATCTTGTCTTTACCATTACTAACAGGTCAGATACGATTTCCCCACAACGTTTAGATGCGGGCCAAATTTCCTGCATTTTTTCGAGAATTTTGACGCACTTGTCGGCATCATTGATGATGGCAGAAACAAGTTCTTGGTGATTCAGGTAATAGACGCAACGAAGGAGAGTTATACCACTCAGCTATACGGGTTTAGTGTTCAAATTCACACCGTTTGAATTCAGCTGCACGCTTACTGTGATAAATTGGACCGCGAACGCCAAATGGTGCGAAGTCGGAAGCATCTGCCAAGATGGAATAAGTATAATGAGATAGCCCGATCACCGACACTTGCCTCCTGCGTTATTTCACCTATCCTGATACCTGATAGAACATTGTGATCGATGAGAGGTAATAATCATAAGGCGGGAACCTGACTCACAGGATCGTGCGGCGCTCATACATTGACCCAACGAAGTCAGATCAGGAGATAAAGAGGTTCCATCAGGGATAAAAGGGCGATCTGGAGAGGAGATCGGTCAAAAGGACGGAATAAAGAGAACGCCGTGATACGAACGCAGGTCTATGACAGCGGAATAATACACAAAGAAGGTGATGAGGCATAGTGTTAGCATCTTGGGATTTTGTCGGTTGTTTGCGGCATATCGAACGGTTGGAGGTAAACGATTCAACCAGTGCTCTAGCTCTGCATCAATGGCAGCGACGGTTTTTCGTGTTTGTTCGCTTAGAGGGTCATTAATTTGCAGAGAGTGCACGAAGCGCATAACTTTGCCCGCTATGATATATATTTCAAGAAGCCTGGAATGAGGGTTTTAACGGTGGCCTCTGACAGAACCGAGCATACGTACGCAACAAAGCCGGTCATGAATGATTCTCCGGTCTTCGGGATAGTAGCACCTTCGACAGACGCAAGGAGCTGAGCATCATCAAGCTCCGCCGCTACCAGAAGGCTTAAAGTCGGTATGTGGATAGAGTGCGATAACTACTTACGCATTTCGACATTGCAATCATCATCATGGGCGCCGCTTGGTCTCCCCAGGGCGATCGAAAGAACTCGATCAATGCCATACACACACCACCACACTCGCCTACGCATTTCCTTCTCGAAGGGAGGCAAAGACGACCGACGGGAAGAGCGCTATATAAATATGAGCGACGCAGATCAAGCACCCGATATCAGAACGCACATGGAGCCCCAGATCCTGCGCCCTGCGGACGGCTTGACCAGCATTGATCCAACTTTGGGCAAGAGCTACAAGGAATGAGTGAAAGATACATGCTGAACTGTATAATATTCCTCACTGTTCCAATTTGCATTACAGATGGCCAGAATGGCAACACATTGCACCCTGGATGAATCTGATGAGAATATTATGCAGAAAAGCTGTAAACCTACAGTTCAATCTGAGATAAGCCGGCACTGGTCCAAAAGAGAAGTTGAGCCCTCTCATAGTACCTAAGGCACGCAAAATATTATGGAATTGAATCGGTCGACAGGTAACGGACATACTCCATACCACCAAACCGCTGAAATTGGGGATCAGTGCTTTTTTCCTTCTTCGAGATACATGCACCACAGGCAAATACTGCGAATAGAGAAGCTAGAAAAGCGCAATCCTTGGATGGCTTGCCGGAGGACTTGGCAGCCATGGTCTTAGTGTAACGTTCCAAAAATACATGCTGGTGAAGTATTGGGAAAGTATGATGTATGCGCGTGAAATAGACGGATACGAGTTCGTCGGCTCGTTCAGGTGAAGGATAGACGATATCTTCTGGGCGCGGTCTAGAATAATCTAAGATTCATGGGTGCTGGTTTGGCATAAACAATACTCACAAAGCTTCCTGTACTTTGAAGCGTCCAGAAGGATCGAAAAAGGGAAGGGTAATATCTGTGCTTTTATTAGAGATTTGAGAGTCCGGAGAAGCATCGCTAGTAGAGTCTTGTAGTGTCGTTAGTGCTTCAACGAGCATGAAGGTGGATGTGCCTCCCGTATACCTGAGCAGCCGACCTTAAGACCTGACAATGTGCAGAAATGGGATGTACTCACCGCAGATTTCCATAACTATCTTTCGTGAGATGCGAGAATCTGTCCGACCATTGCTCTGGGCCTTCGTTTTCTTCCTCATCCATGATCTCAGATGCGGCGGTAGGACTCAAAACGGAACCACTCGATGGATACCGAGAGAGTTGCTGAATTGCTGCAGATGGGCGATACGGGACGCGAGGGTGCGATGGCTCGGGCGAGGACTTGTGGGAGGTTTGCGATGGC
This sequence comes from Armillaria borealis, assembly GCA_030435635.1. NCBI lineage: Eukaryota > Fungi > Basidiomycota > Agaricomycetes > Agaricales > Physalacriaceae > Armillaria > Armillaria borealis. The sequence goes on along the minus strand of JAUEPT010000584.1, from coordinate 7,381 downwards.
TGGGAAGGACCGGGATCACTGTTGGGAAAGCCAAAGCTGTTGGAGGTCAAATGTAGCTCAACGACGAGCAACAAGACGCACGGAAATTGCTGGGAATTCTGCCGCATCCATGCCTCGAAGGCCTTCGTAATTGGTAGCAACTTCTCCAGGCTCTCCTCCACCTTTGCTAGTCTTGAATCGACGGTGTTCGCCTGTCTGCAAAGAAAACTACGGTGAGGGAGGCGATGACTGCAATAGAATGTACTTCGTACTGCCGGGCGACCGCTGCATTGTCATTAATATCCTTGACTTGGTATGCCCGTTAGGCCCCGGTGCAAGCAATGAAATGGAGAACATACAGCTGCATATCTTGCCTGAAGACACACAGTATGCACACGGCTCCTAGAACAGACGTCGGTACTGGATAGTTAACAGAGAAAGACCAGGCTCACCTGACCGTTGCATTTAACCTGGACGAACGACAGAGTCAGACTTGGCCACCGTCAGAATACTGTTTCGAAGACACACCTTACGTTTCCTACAGACCTCGCATGCCCGCCAAACTCGCGCCCTCACGTTCAGTTTCCTGATCAACGTCGAGTACGGGTGAATTTCTGTTCGCAATTCGCGGAATTTCCAATTGCCAACTCACCGCTCACTATTTTGAGGACCTCCATTGTTCTCCTCAGTTTTTTCCGACATCCAGTGACACAAGGGAAATAGACGAGATACAGTCTACACGACGCCCAAGATAGGAATACTCAAGCAGCAGTGACCCTCGACGGTGACTGTGACTGCCGGATGTTATTTGTCAGGTGAATCAATATATTATAGATTAAATCTCCCCCCAGCATGCCTGGAATAATACATTCAGGAAATCGCAAGGTCGCGTTATACCTGTTGGTTCATGATGATAACCTTCAAATCATCGCCCTTCCTCACCGCCTCCAACGCTTCTTTGCTGCGTGACAGCGGGAATACTGCAGTAATCATCGGCTCCAGGTCGATCTTGCCGCTCTCCATTAAACCGATTGCCGTCTTGAAGCATCCTGCGGTGTACCTCACGCTTCCGATGACATCCAACTCCTTTGCCACAATTTGGAAAGTCGGGAAGGAATTTATCGCTCGCCCCAGGCCCGCTTGTACATCTGTCATCACTGCTCAGCATTGATTGTCTAAAAAGAGAAGAGATACTCACATGTGCCCCCCGAGTGCACAAATGTCATCCCAGCCTGCATGCATGCCTCGGCGCCTGACGCCTCTACACTGATATCAACACCCCATGAATCCACCCCGGCTTCTTTCAATGCGGATGCTTTAAATCCTTCCGCCCATTCAGAATAATCCTGTCCCTGTGCTATCTTCGGTGACAGAACGGCATAGTCTGCCCACAGCTTCTTGGCGAAGTCAACACGTTTCTGGGATATGTCGAAAGCCAGGATTTTGGATACACCGTAGGCTCGGGCAGTAGCCATGACTAGGCAGCCGAGGGGTCCACATCCGCTATACCAAGATCAGTGGCGGCGTCGGTTGATCTGTCGTGCACTCACAATACAGCGACGGTTTGACCTGCACCGAATTTAGCACGTTTGGCGAGCTGTACAGTGCGTTAGCGCTGATAAGTTCAGTCGGTCACTACAAGTACCTGGATGGCGACAGCCAGCGGTTGAATACAACCTGCCTGCTCCCACGATATGGACGCTGGGATTTTGACAGCGAAGTCGGCATCGCATACATAATATTGGCAAAGCGCTGTAATGAGGGCATGGTCAGTGTTGTGTTGATCACAAATAAGCTCATACTCACTGCCTTGTGTAGGCGATAGGGAAGCTTGTCGGAAGTTTCTGCATACGTTGGTTTTTCCCGTCTTACAATTGTGGCACCTGTGCACCCGTCAGGTGTCCACGCAATTTCCATCAGTGCCGGTGTTTACACTCACTTCCTGCAAAACATAGTTGGCTCGATGGCCACTCGGTCACCCACCGCCACGTCTGTCACGGCGGAACCAGCTTCTACGACGACACCCGCTGATTCATGACCGAGGATTAATGGCTCCTCGATCAAGTCCTTACCCACACCACCGTGGCTGTAATTGTGGAGCTTAGGGAATGCGAGAGGTTAGCGGACCCACGAAAAAAATGTCTCTATACTCAAACATACATCGCTACCACAGATACCTGTTGCTTCAACCCTGATGAGCACGTCGTCCTTGCCCACTTCAGCAATGGGTGCGTCGCGTATCTCGACGGTATTGGCCTTTAGAAGCATGCAAGCCTTGTTGGGCGTTTCAGAGGCCATAATGAAAGAAGATGTGAGCCAAGGTGGGGGGATTATGTGATGCAGTCATTGACCAAACCCTTCAGACTTTATTTTAGCGGAATTCACCTGGGGGTAGCCTCTTGCGGAAGGAAGGACCTTTCCCGTCAGGTCGGGAAATACCGCGGGACTGTTCCACGGAACAGATAAGATTAGATCGCTTCGTCGGGCACATTGTTCTTCCTCCATGCGAACACCGTTCGTTGAAATGGCCTAGGAACATCACGCTTGCGGAAATTGACGCGAACTTATTCTCGTGCGTTCTCTCGCATCCGGAGCTGCCTATCATGTCGTCATTCACGCACAGCCACGTTCCACCCGCAGTTGTCGTTGCACATCCAGAATATAAAAGAGGTGCGGGCTGGCGGATTCGGGCCAAAAACTCCCCTCAACGACTGACAAAAACTCATTATTCGCTTGAATATAATATCTATGGGCGGTTGCCTCAGCGGAAATTTTGCTGGACCTCGTCCTCATCACGGATATGGAATGGGCGGCCCAGGCGGCATGGGTGGTAGCATGGGAGGAGTCGTAGGAGGCCTTATGGGAGGTCGTCATGGACATCATGGTGGCGGATTTGATATGGGAGTTCCTGGAGGAGGTATGGGCGGTCCAGGTGGCGGCTTTGGCGGTCCCGAAGGCGGAGGATGGGGCGGACCAGGCGGGGGCGGCTTTGGAGGCGGTGGACCGGGTGGTCCTGGAGGTGGTTTTGGTGGACCTGGGGGTGGTGGACGACCAGGTGGTGGATGGTGAATGTGCGAATTAATCCATTCTATCACTTCATTTCCCATCTCTCACAGCATTCAACAGGCGCATGCTAGACATGACGTTCAATATACCAGTAATGATACTCAGAGTGCGATCCTCGACGTCCCTGGGGCCTGTCGGGTAATGGACTTGATATTGTATCTATACACAACTGTAGCTCTATTAGCGATATTACGGTCCCTTCATATTTGATATACGGTTGATACCTGAAATGAACCGGTCCAAACCGTCATACGACTCTTGCCCATAGAACATATATCAGAAAGAAGAAAATTCTGAAATAATCGCCCGTGTATACAAATACGTTAGCCTTACTACCGCGGCAAAGTCATATGCTTATTCACTCTCATGTCAATCCTACGCAGTGGCGCTCTGACGAAACCCTGCATCTTCTGATGGTTTACGGCCCTCGGTCCCCCCTCCGTGCATATCTGCGATTTTGGCCTCCCGCGCTTCCTGTGTCACAGTGAGTAAGGACCGTTCTAATGAATAGAACATCTGGAACATGCATTATGTGTCTTCTGAGCATTGATGGCACTTTCCACCTGAGTCTTCTTCGTCTCGAGTTCTTGGTGTAGCTTAGCATCGTAATTCTGTTTCAGCTATTTACTCCGTTAGCATAAGCATCGACAGTAATTCGACATATGTACACGCCTTTAAGTCCTTCTGCGCGTCATTAGATTTGGCAACTGCAATGTTGTGCTGATGTGTCGCCTTGTTAAGTGCCTTAACAGCTGAGAGTTCTTCTTTTTCGCGTTTTGCGAGGGTTTTCCCAGCTTTATCTAGTCCCTGATATACTGTTGACTAAACATTATGGAAAAAGACACATATACACACCTTGTCCGCCTTCTTGACTCCCTTTTCCGTACTCGCCAAGTCCTTCAATGAATGTTTTACGGTCGAATCTTCCAATTTACTCTCCTTCTGAATTTGTTTCTCAAGATTGTGCAGAGCGGGATCGTTCATTGTGCCTGCGATGGTGGTTTGAATTGAAGGATGTCAATGGATGAGGCGCTGGAACGATGACGGCGAGAATGACGTAACAGAGCGCGACATCGAGGATCCTTCTGAATTTGGCAGCAACTCGATCACGTTTTCTCTCGGACCTTCGTGCCGTACTGTTCGAACGCATTTCACGCTAAGATCTGGTGGGAAATTTTCGATACTTCGGATCTTGAGAGTCAATGAGAATATATTTGTATACATATATTTGAATCCATCTTTTCCCAGTTCAACGGCCCGCCCGCAGTCCGACGATGGTATTCAGTTCTCAATTAGAGAGACGATTCCGTGAAACGTGTCTTCACTACTTGAAGTATCCGTTCCACATGACCCTGGTCAGTGTGTAAGATACGCCGAATATCATCTGTCTGATGTTGCGTGCCAACAGGAAACTCCAAGATGTTCAATTGAAAACGTAGAGTCAGGTGAGTCACGACCGTGATTTCTTCCTATGAGAATCGGGCACCGTGTTGCTTATATACAGCAACTCTCGATAGAGCCAGTGCACCCTTGTGAGTGTGCATGTGCAGACACAATAAAATTAAACAGACGCTTACGCCGAAATACTTGTGATATCCAGTCCTGATATGGCATTGAAGCATTTGGATCCATGGCTTAATTGAGTGGGGTCTGGGAACAAACACGTTGAGGAAACCCCGAAAAGCGGGAGCAGAACCCAAAAATACTTAAAATCAAAAACGTTTTGATTTTCACGTTCTTCTAGTTCCGTCCTATTGAAGCCTATTGAATAATATCGTATTACGGGAGTGATAATGAGTTGCCAGTATGATAAGACGAGACAATTGTACTATACCTGGTTGTCAGAGGTTATGGAAAGCACTTTGCTTCCAGCTCTACCACAACCTGGTAGTCCAGTTCAAGAGCGTAGGCCTTTAGTGATGGTTGCAGACTATCCATAGACGATATTACCATACATAGGCGATAGAGCTGGGCCTCGAGTGCGGATATCTGCTTGTTCTCAGCTTCATTGATATTGATAGCGACCCCAGCGACTGCTACCTATACAAAATCACAGGTGAGTACTTTCATATTCAAATAAGAAGCGACTTGCCTTAAAAATGTTATCGACAGAAAGTCTGTAGGCAGCAGCACTGAGTCAATCGTAACCGGTTATTAAGCCCGCGCTGATATAATATTCTTGTCGTTCTTACCCCGCAACGTCGATTTATACAATAGTAGAGCCATGCTCAGTTAGTTTCGATACGTTCCTAGAACTCCGAGTCGGATACATGCCTGATTGAAATTGCACCCGACTATCGCAAAAACATGGGGTTCGGTGCGACTGTTAACGATGGCTTAACGAGCGCCACCCCCGGGTCCCCACGTACACGCCCATTCAAATATTGTGAGAGGTCAATCACGGATCATCAGGTAGCCATCCGTCGAAGAGCCATCAGAAGAACTGCAGTTATCCCTGCAGCTAAGTACAAAGTCAATACCGGTCTTCTTTGCATATCCAATTGCAGTGCAGCAATCTCCAACACCCCTGACGAAGGGTAGTTTTAGCCTTGATTGATTGCCCGGGGGGATAGCTTGCCGGTAATCCGGATCTTCAGGTGACCTAAGAAGCCCATAGCTCAGAAATTAGATGCATATAGCGATTCGTTCGGAACGAATTATGCAGTTCGAACAATTATGTCGTGATGAGGCACCCGGAAGTCCAGTGAGAAAGTCTGCGTAGTTAGATCAGGGCTATACTTCTCTAAGCCATAGATAGCGACAGTATCAAGGAAGGACGGGCAACTTTTACTCGCCTGCGGTCTGAGTGAAAACAGATCGATTGGCCATGCTGAGTACTGGCAAGCGCCCGGCACGCGCCCTAGTTTAACAGCGCAAAGTGCCGACTGGGTGCCGACGAGTGCCGGAACGGCAACTGCCGCAATACCCTCTTCCCGCCTCTTCATCTTACTCCAATCTTACTCAGTTGTTGGATTCCGATCGGGTCTTCGCGTCTTCATGTCGAAACTTGGGCTGACGTTAGGAAAGGCGATTGAACACAGTTCTTGCGGTAATAACTGCATTGAGGCAAGGTCAAGTATATCCACCGGGGAAGAAGTAGCTCTGGCATTGATCGAGCTAATATTTTGCTCGAAGATTGTTCTTTCCTTATACACGACTTTGCTTGGGAAAGGTCCGTCATTCGGTCTGTCCTTTATCCCAGAGGTACTGCTAGTGCGAGCGAGCAAGCATCGCATAAACCCCTCAGTGGCTAGTCTAATGGTTTTCCTCATATAGTCCAGACCTGCTGCAGGATCCTACTTGCCTAGGTTCAACTCCATCGGCGCATGTTACTTGCCATGATCTGTTCTGCACGATGTTCTCTTGGCACGAGCTGCAACGGGCGCTGTGACTCTGTTGCCGTTTCCGCGTATTCCCCCCGCGCTAAACTCAGGTACTGGCCTCGATGATCTGTCGGCAATTGTGGGGTACTCTTCATTTCCATTGACCCTCGCTACTATTAGGAGATCATGCATGCGCCCGCTTCTCACGCGACGTGCGCTATCCTCAAGGCGGCTGCGAATTGTGAACCTACGGCGGATCAGACCTCTTCATTTCCGGACACCTTTGCAGTCGGGTGACCAGAATCTATATATGTACCACCCAACTACACTGTCCGAAAATATCTGTTTCTGGTGTTCTAAGGTTGCGAATCATTGTGTGTTATGCGTCATCATAACTATTTCCGTCTATATGTGTCAGAGCGATAAACTACAGGACAAAGCCACTTGATGTCTTCCATGGTCAAAGTTGCTTGAAGGGCGCTCTCTTTTATTGCCTAGGTGGTAATTTGGCTCTTGAGTGGCTTTGTTCCATCATGCATCGAGCTTTGACCCTTGTTAATCCTTGCCGGACCAGTAACTCTGGGCTAGTATTGTTCGAGGGATGCGATCATGGTACCTCGAGGCTGACTACGGACACGCGTCTCCTCATTGTTGCCTGCCTGCCACATACATGCGCTGACACAGACCCGTATATAAGCACGGTGCGGTTGTACACAACTTGTTCCCATCCCTCACACTGGCACAAGTATCCTCGTAGCCATGGCATACGCCCCCTACGACGTTCAATCAGTCGCTCGCCGACAATCCTTGTCCTATGGCACCCCGATGTATCAGCCCCACCAGCTACCCATGGATCAGGCGGTAGGCGGCAGTCATTATGCCACCGGAAAACGCTGACGTCCACGTTTTAGTATCCGCACCCTTCGTATGATATTTACGCGAATCCACACGCCGTACCCATGTCACGTCGCATGTCAAGTCATTGTGAGCGTCTCTTCCAGGTAATTAACCGT
>JAUEPT010000583.1:0-15383 GCA_030435635.1 Armillaria borealis | reverse complement strand
GCTCGTTCCATGAAGGCTTGGAGTGTTGGATAAGTATCAGTGAATCTGATGAGGCTGTCTGTATGGAAGTTGAAGATGTAGTATTGGGTGACGTCCGTGCTGGTCCTGATGACGGCAATGGGAGACTCAATCTTGTACATGACGAAGAAAATTTCGCCATGAACATCATATAATCCTTCTATTGTGGGGTTTGAAATAATATGCCCATCGATGCAAGGAAATTGGCGATAGCGGCCATCGAAATACTCCCAGTCGCAGCTCCACCCAAACGGAATATTGGAGTGGTAGTCCGTATTCAAACGACTGCTTGGGAGTACGAAATTGATTTCAGTCTTTCAGACAGGCATCAGTAATGTAACCAATCAGTCTAAAATCAAGTTGCACGTACATTCATTTTTGCGATAGTGAATCATGATTCACTGTCGGAAGCGCCTTCATGTACTTTCTATCGGAGCTTGAAATAACTTCCCGGCATCTCGGTATAACAGACCTTTACTGCTTCAGTCCTTCCCAACTTCTTCCACCTTCTTCAAGTTCACGTACGATTCATATCGTTACTCATTTGTAGCCTTTTCTCTGACAAGAGTTAGAATACAGCCGAAAGAAAGCAAGCATTTATGTTGAAACTACTCGACCCATGAATTACACCCCTTCTCAACTAGCGACCACCCAAGGTTCATTCGAACAATGGGCCGAGGCCGCTCTAGTGGAGACTGTACCTTTCGAAGAACACCATGGTACCGTGTCTTCTGAATATCAGAAATTAATCAATGTTCTCAAGCATCTGGAACTCTCAAAAGTTCTGAAAGTGCGTTCTTCAGATATCTACCCCTTTCTTCAGTCAGTGAAGGTTTCCATTCGTAGGCGTGCCTCGTATCGGCCAGAGATGACAACAACGAAGAAGCTATGATTAGGGATTTCGCTCGGGATCTCATGACTAAATTTGAAGGAAGTTTCACTTCGGACACCGACGACTATTCCCTTAAACACGAGTGGAGAAAGCTTGCGACTGGGCATGAGAATCTTCTTTTTGCTCTTACTGCTCCACATCCTTCTATCAATGAGGACACAACTCGGCATGGAGTAGATACCCTGCTACACCAGGTTGTGAGGGTGGCGGGCGAGAAGCAGAAATCACACAACGTGGGGTGGGTTATATGATGATTATTATCAGCGCGCGCTTACTATCCTTCTTTTAGATATCAGCACGAAGTATCAACGGCGATGAGCAAGACGTATACAAAGGTACCATTCCATGTCAGCCACGAGTTGGAATGCGATGGCCAAGCCACCTACCGACTGTGCTCAACAAGTCGACTAGCTATCAAGAAATTTGGAACTCATAATGGTATCTCAACTGAGGTTACGAGCGCAGCGCATCTTTCGCCGAATTGTGACGATCTGTGCATGATAGTCGTCGAGTATGAGAAGAGCGACCCGACGGCCGCCGTCCAAAAGCTCCTAATGGATTTTGCAGCCATTCTGCGCCGCCGCAGATTAATCGGCTTCGGGTTGGAATATCTCATGGGGATTGTAGGCAGTTACAAGGGGTTCAATTTCTATGAATTGACCTTTTATCTTGGGACATTGGTAAGTCTCAATAGTCTCCCTTGAAATCGACAATCTGAGTGGCTTGCACAGACTGATGAAGGATATGTACGCCATTGGTGTATAGACACTTTGAACATTGCCAGTCCAGCCGGGTTACTTCGGTCTTATGTGTGGATGATCAATGGACTGTCTATATTTATCGCATATGCCAATACCTGGACATTTGGGAGCACCGCAACTCGCGATTTACCAAAAGTTTTGTGGAGGGCTGATTCTAGTAACCATAAACGACTTGGCCATGCGGAGGACTCTGGGGGATCAGATTACTCGGCAGAGGGTTCACGCAGACGCAGACGCACTGGTGACAGTCAGGGACACCCCGGTGCTGGCGTGAGAATGGACGAGATGGATGTGTCGGGCTGTGGAGTAGAGTCTGAAGAAGACACAGGTGAAGAGTCGATTGGCGGACAGAGAATGATAACAATAGTGGATGAAAACGGGATTTCATACAAAGTCCCGCACTACACCCTGTCAGAACTGGCCCGGTGTGTGGATGAAGAATGCGACGGGGTCGTTGTTGAAGCTCAGGAGTGGATGTGTGCGCAGCAAGGTGAAATATCGTCGCATGAGAAGACACAGCGTTACTTGGATTCAATGCGTAAATAGCACAAGGTTGGTGAAAACATTGTATCCATGTATTGCACTTACCTATTGCGTAGGACTTCACCATGTGTGACATCTTGGTGTTTAGTGTGTTGTACTTCTCACTTGGCTTTTTGCCCTTGTGTCGCTTTAATTCACTATCTCTCTGGGAGTCGCAATTTGTGTCTTCCAATGGTAATAAGTATATGAATGGTGATGGCTTCCATAGGTCGTCGATATAGTTAGGAGTGTCATTCCGGAGTCGAAGCATCTTCAATGCTTGACTGGGTCTGCGACCAACGTCTCGGATCCGGATGTTTGGAAATCCAGATATCCGTTCATGGTGTTCCGAGGAGACCGTTCGTTTGGCCCATCCTGCGGAACACGGCCTTCACTTCTGGACCGGCATTCCAAGCTCATCCCGAACATAACGTGAAGAAGCGCAATTCTGGTTTGCTTGTCAGCGCAAATGTCCTTGATGGGGGTTGCATTTGTCGGGAGGCTGTTCACAAAGAGCTGTTGTTTAGTTTGGGTATTTACTGACGATTCGGGCGCGACCATTGAAGTCACCAATTAATTTTGAGGACTTGGGGGGTAAGATGAGGACGTGTCATCTACCAGACTGTATAGATTCTTGTAAAATAGGTCCTACAATTGTTATGAATACATGAACCTTTTTGATGGTTATCTTTCGGAAAACGATACCACTGGCCTTGAGTAGCAAAATGGTGTAGCCCATTGTCCTTTAGCGTATCCCCCTTACAAACCCGCCTGTAATGAAGTTCCTCTGCCGGTCAGTGTGCCTTGAATGTGCCTGGTTGACCTCTCCAGATAATCATTTTCGGGACGAACTTCCGAAAATACTGTCAAGTACGTAATGTTATCAATTTCAACATCGTATCGCCATTCTCTCATAGAAATACTTCTTTCTCTCCTCCCACGATGACCGTCGAGGACATCGACGAGACGAGGCCGCTACTCGCCAACGCCAACGCCGATGCAGGAGATAAGTCCGCACGGGCGTTAGCTGCTGTGGTACGTCGACTATCAATGATTTCGGAATCCTTCTTGATTGCATCGTCAGGTCATCCCCATGTCGGTGGGAGTATTTCTCGCCGCCATGGATGGGACAATCGTCGTTTCGTGTATATCCAACTTTTCTCTCTATTAATATATTCTTCTAACGTAGACATATGTAGCATACGCCGCCATCGGGAGCGAGCTCGAACAGCTCCAAAAGACGAGCTGGATCGCCACGGGATACATGCTTACCCTCACCAGCTTCCAGTACGTAACACATTCTACAGAATTCTGGTACCCTCATAATGTAACACCTAGACCGCTATATGGGAAACTCAGCGACATATTCGGGCGTAAGACCTGCTTGCTGAGCGCGTATTGCATCTTCGCTCTTGGAAGCCTATTGTGTGGGATCTCGCAGAGCATGAACGCACTAATTGCGTCGCGCGCACTAGCGGGTATCGGTGGTGGGGGGATGTCAACGGTTGTGAGCATTATCATGTCGGATATCGTCCCCCTACGAAGTCGGGGGACTTGGCAAGGGATTATCAATATCGTCTTTGCGACAGGGAGCGCAATCGGTGCCCCTCTTGGGGGAATACTCGCTGATACGATTGGTTGGCGTTGGGCATTCCTTATGCAAGTCCCTATTGCGCTCGTTGCTATCATTTCCGTCTCCTTGGCTTTAAGGATACCCTTGCCCTCCAATGATTCGAGCTTGAAAACCAAGATTCGCCGTATCGATTTCCTTGGGGCGTTTACTCTCGTAGTGACAGTCCTCCTCCTCCTCCTCGGGCTTGATAACGGAGGAAACGTCTCCTGGTCTGCGCCGCTCACCATCAGCACCCTTGTCGGGTCTGCAGTGTTCTCCATTCTTTTTGCAATCACCGAGCATACTGCACGCGAACCACTCGCACCCGCGCGAATCATCCTTTCACGTGCGCTCACCCCATCGTACCTCGTCAATTTCTTTGGAGTGGCAGCAAGTATGTGCATGCTATTCCACCTCTCGTTGTACTTGCAGGCTGTGTGCGGGTTCTCGGCCAGCCGGGTAGGGGCGTGGTTCATCCCGAGCGTCGTGGGTGGTGTAGCAGGAAGTCTGATCGGTGGCGTGGTTATGCAAGCTACGGGGAAGTTTTATTGGGTTACGGTCGCAGGGTACCTTTTGCTCCTTGCTGGAGCCATACTCGTGGTGCTAATGAGTGGGGTGGCGGTGAGTTCCTTGGTTGGCTTGGTCGTGGGTTTGGTGATATCGAGCATCGGCAATGGTACGTGTTTACGTTATAGCTACCTAGCCAGTTCTTATAATCTGTCAGGGGGTGGGATAACCACTTCGCTCATCTCTCTCATTGCAAATGCGGGACATGCTGATCAGGCAATCGCTACGGCAGGTAAGCACGCTTTTCGATACTTGGAACGGCGTGCTAAAATCAGATGACGTAGTATCCTACCTATTCCGTTCTCTTGGTTCCGTAGTAGGTCTCTCAGTCGGGAGCACACTGGTTCAAGGGACACTGCGTGCTGCGCTCAAGCGGGAGTTGGTTGAGCAGGATGTGGATATCGATGAACTTGTCCGTCAAGTAAGGCACTCCCTCGACAGTATCGCCACCCTTCCGCGAAGTGTTCGTATGATTGTGAGGCACGCGTATGGCGAGGCCATACATGTAGTGTTTTGGTTTACTGTAGCCCTCGCGGGGGTAGCGGTGGTAGCGGCGGCCTTCATAAAGGAGACGCCGTTGACGCCCAAGGTGCAGGATGAAGGGGAAAGGGAAGAATGATTTTATGAATTAAATCCAAGAGCAGGTTACAAGATTAGAACGAGACTGCTGGTATCAGCGCTTAGAACAAAGGATGTATAATATAAATATATTCACATCAACACCGCCATTTGTGGTACGAAAGTATCACAGTGAATTTGTTGGTGCATGTAGACCTAAATTTCAATAGTAAGGTAGGAAGAGAGAATCGGCTTATATATGAGGTATGACCGTTGTCCAATTTACAGTACGAAGAGCCAGTGGCGGTAATGAACGGAGTTGCAAGAGCGCAAGGACAATTAAAGTCACCCGCGCTACGATGTATATCACGATAGCCAAAACAGACAAGAACACCAACGCGGAATTCCTGAGAGTATTGAAAATGTTGTTGTTTTCCAAGATGTTATAGTTCGAGTCGTTATATGAGCATATTCTCGTGAAGGTTGAAACACGGCTTTGTTCTGGGTCCTTTCGTAATAGGCGACTGCTTATCGCAATCACAAGGATGAATAGCCGTTTGCGTATTGAAAGGGTGTGACTGATACCACAAACTAGGCCGATTATGATCGCAAGAGATGACGTTCGCCATAGCACCTTTTCCGCATGCGAAGGAAAGCTGAATGACCAGGCCGCGCAGTGAATTGCCCCAAACAGGCCTCCCACATAAAACACTGCTAGCAAGCGCACCGAAAAATCATTAGCCTCCGTTGACGTGCCACCATCGCAGCATGACATTCCTGCAGCTCCGGTTGCAGCAGTTGGAACAGGTCTATCGACACCTGAACCAATGTCATCGCCAAAAATGAAGGCCATCACCGAGAAGTGTATATCTGTAAAATGACGGATTGCTCTCTTTCCGAAATGCTGGACAGTCTTGAAACAGAATTCCAGCAGAGATGGTTCGGCATAGACTTCAGGTCTAGGAGGGGACGCGGTGTCCTTCAGAGCTGAGGTGTCGATCGCAGGGGAATTGTGAGTCCAACTACTGCTATAACCGGCGGCTGGCTTGAAAGAGGCTGTATTGGGAAGGGGAAGGAGTTCTATGAGGTTTGAGTTATTGACTCCGGGAGACTTTTCGTGGTTGTCAATGCTTCTAGCAGGAGACAGAGCCGCCATCGGCTCCGGGTCGACATCCGAGGGTACACCGACTTTATAGAGCGTACAATCATCCTGATCAGTGTCCATCGAAGAATGCCCCTCGAGACGGATCTGATACAGGACATCAACCGGCTTTCCCCACCATGCCGCATAAGAAGTGATGCTCAGCACGGCAAATGCAAGGGCCGACATCTCCAGTAGAGTGATAGGCAGCTTCCGAGCGGCTCGTACACAACACTGGACCACGAACCAGGATATTTGGAGGAGGACGATCGTTTTAGATAGCGCGTCGCCTTTACTCTTGTCCCTGATATCGACGGCACGGACCTTTTCCAGTGACTCCAGGAGCCTGGGAACGTCTTTCAGAGTGACAAGCCTTTTTTCCTTTCCATAGTAGAATCCTCCCATGCTAACAAAAAAGCCGTGGACCAACTTCAGCTCGTGATCCTTGGAGGAATCTACCATGTACGAGGTCAGGTCACGGGTTATGAAACCAAGCCATAAGTGTCTTACACGCGCAGACCTTCCTTGCGACTAGGAATTGACGTATAGCCCACCCAACCATGACTTCCGGTGCCAAAATCGCGACCAGCATCAGTTTTACGCGCTCGAGAGAACACATGATTGTTTTACGATCAAAAATCCCCCATACAGATCCTTCCTTGGTGAGATTAAGACCTGGAACGTTGGGATGTACAGCAAGCCATGTGGATGCAAATATCGTAGCTAGACAGCTCCAGATGATGCTCAGCTCCGTCCTGAGTTCTTTCGAACAAGCCGGCAAGCCTGAGGAGTCGCTGTCATCTGGGGCACCGCTGACATTCACAGCGAGTAAGAGGATAAAGATCAGGATTTTCATATCGATGGAATGCTAGCGCAGAATCGTGAGGATCCATAAGGTAGAACATGAAAGCAGGCGTATACGTACGTTTGATTAATGATTTTTACGATTCTCTGAATTCGCAATCAAAGTAAAGGATGCTGAACGACACGAAAGCACGAGCATGAGATGACTACAAGGAATGCCAGCTTTAGCACTCCTTCTTGCCTAGACCAAGGCACTCAAATTGCGAAGTCCAAGATGGATGTCTCTGTGAATTGGAGCGATAGGCTTATCGAGATCGAGCGCAAAACGTATGAAGGGAACAAGAGAAAGAGCAACGTTTTGTATATTGTGTGATGGTTGAGACGAATGTAGCATCTACAATGCTATGAGAACTGATCAGATATGAAACGGAGGAATGCGGCACCAGCATAGGTCTCCTCCCTTCTTTATATCGTGTTTCAGCCACCATCTGATGCTAGTGGTTGTATATGCCAGAATAAGTACACCATGAATGTATTTCGGGGCGTCACAGTTCCTGCTTCTACTCAGGTGTCGTTCTTTATGTTGCAGGCATAAATGCGCGAACTTCGTTCTGGAGCGAACATGCCGATAATGTGAACAAACACATTCAATAAACGGACGACATCCATGGGCGAAGTTAGCGTTCAAGGGAACGATAAGTGAGCGTACATGACACCGGAAGACGGCTTGACTGACGGTGCCTTCGGCGTTAACGCCAAAAACACCGTGGGCGGCAAACTTTTCCTTCTTCATCAGCTGTGCTTATACGTACACGTCCTATTTTCTCCCAGATCACTGAACAACGGGTATCCAGGGATCTATTTATGCAAGCCAATGCAGTGAGCCATACAGCATTGGAATCGGATGTTCGCAAGCAACATACCTGCGTGCATGTCAAAATTGCACTATGTGCCAGTCAGGCTGCGCCTCCAGACCCCAACGTCGATACCAGTGCGTCAGTACCATGGAGACCAAGTCTTGCTGTGCTCATACAGGGTTCAACGACTCTGACTTATACATGAAGGGAGCGGGGTTTTCCCAACATATTCTTCGTAGTTATTTCAGCGTCGAGCCTTGGTTGAGCCGCGCCCTTATTATTATGCACGTATGCGTCGGAAATTTCCCTTGACCCGAGAGAGTGCCCTAAGATGTCGGTAGTCGAGGCATAGTCAGACCATCGAATCCCCCGCTGATACACCGTCTCCGACTCTGAAATATGTTCAGAATTTAGGTTCTGCGAGCATACAACGACGCCAGCTCGCCAGGCTATTAGATTACTTCCCTCTCACATGAAAATGTTATCTTCTTTTTTTCCACCACCCCCGAGCACCATCGTCTTAGTCGAGCACGGACGGGTAGACGGGGGCGCAGCCCTATGATACTCTTGGCTTCCTCAGGTGCGCAACCTAAGGACCGGTCAACGTTCATGTTCTGAGAGAGAACGGTGTGTTTCATACCTGTCAGTTCTTGAAGGGCTTCCGCATCCTTCGGGCCCAACATCCGGTGTTGGTATCCAAGTACGTCTGTGAACCCTCGGATTGCTATCCATACACCGCCCGTCTCCGAGCCTGGAAGGAAAGCAATTAGGATCCAAGCAGAATCACGAGGTGATGGTGAACGGTTTACTTTTAGTGATGAAAACTAAGTCGGTACTGGAAGTGAAATCATTCACAAGCTCTACTGCCTTGAGTGGATTTCGAACCTAGCGAGTCTGTTAATGGGACTGGAAGACCTGCAAAAGAAATTCCGACGTACACTGTTTACTATACCCATATAGTGGTCATGAGTGACCGCAACAGTGGCACCAAAGTACTAGAGTTGGCGTGAGCGTGAGTAGAGTACGTCCTCACAACGGCACTGGAAGCTTACACTACCAAGAATATAGTCATTTACTGGGGCCTGGGGCCGATGGTCTGGTCAGGGAGCTCCTTACCCGTCCAGAGACCGCTATATTGGTAGGGAAACACATCCTTGATCATGTTCAGCATCTAAAGAAGAAAAGAAAAGAATCACCCACCCGATTTCCCAGCATCCAGCTCTTGGTACGAACAGAGATCGAATATCCACGCAAGAAGATGGTCTGATTGGGCATCTGGTGTCATCTCGCGCTCATGACTTCGTTCATCGACACCGGAAACAAACTGTTTTTCGTTTCTGTATCGAAATACTCTGGCCAGTGCGAATGTCGACGCACTACTTGACTACGCGTAGCGCTTGGCATTCCAAGAGCGAGCTTTGTCGCAGCCAGTGACAAGGTACAGCGTACCGTTGCGGATCTCCATGCCTTGGTCTTTGCCATTGTAATACTTGTACCAACTGTGAGCATTCGCGGCTGCATATTCCCCGAGTATACCGGGGTGTTCACAGTCGTAGCGTTTGGCACCGTCGGGAAGGGTGAGGACTGCGCCTCGCGTGATTGAACTCGTAGATTTGAAACCACAACCCTGTCAGAAATGCACACAATTTGAAGGTAGAAGGAAGAAAACAGACAATACCCCAGCCGATCCCTGTTCCACACCAGACATAGTAACCATCGAGTTCTTATCGTGGAATTCCAATTCCTCTCGTATACCAGGATCCATCTTGAGCGGTACAAAGCCAGGAGGAATACTAAGATTGTCAGGATCCTCAGCGTCCTTCAACACATTGAAGAGATAGTTGAATCCACCGTTGTCAGCAAGATATCCAAGGTCACCGATTTGTGTTCCATGGCGAACACAGTCAGGAGGGAGGTTCGAAATCGGTTCCGGAAGCCACAGTAGACATCCGTGGCCCCAGTGATGGATAGATACTTGGAACTTGGAGTGATGCTAGTGCTGCCATGATAGATGGGAAGGTCTAAACCGGAAGAGAGGAAATCCTAGACTCCGTATTGAGAACTTGAAAGTCTCAGTAAAGACCAAGTCAAGACAGTGGACCCACTAAAAATTGTTCCATTACTTCTATTAATCTCTGGTTATCGTAGCAGGTGGAAAAATAGAGGAGGGGTACCAATCGCATAACTTAGTCGTTGCAGTTTGCCAGTCGCAGTCAAAACATAAGTTTAAACTCGTCCCATCAACAACTTCCGAGTCATGGTGACCGTATCAGCATCACAACGAGCTCCGGATATTTATCAACGGCAGGTGAAAAAGCAGAGGAAGGAACATAAGTAGTCGTCGCAGTCAAAACGTAAAGTTCGAATTCGGTCAAAAATAGATTCGGCATTTCCCGCTTGCGAGTCCGACCTTCAAGTTTGTAAGGTTTAACACATGTCGTGAAGAGATAAAAACTGGGGCCCTTGTAAGGGGCTTGTGCACACTTCCACTGTACTTCCATCTCTCTCCACAGCTTCATGGCGACACTGTCACAACGAGCTCCGGATATCTATGCATCCCTTCTGCTGCCCAAGGGTCACGGATATCCGTTATGGCTACCGGAGCCGCCTTCCAATCTTCCTAATGGAACACAAATCGGCGATCTTGGAATTCTTAACGATGACGGGGGGTTCACGTACCTCTTCAATGTGTGCAAGGACGCCAGCGACGAGAACAGAGTCCCTCCCGGATTTGAACCACTGAAGGGCATTCGGGAACCTAGGTACGGCAAGTTGGAAGTGAACTCGGTGATTTCTAGTTCGCTTCCATCACAGTACGTTTTCTTTTACACCTTCAAGTCTTTCCTTCCTGATTCGAATTTACAAGTTTAAAATCGACAGCCGCTGCTATTCTTGTCCTTCCAGATGGCGCCGAACGTTACGATTCCGAACAGCTTGACCTATTCGAAAAATATGCAGCAGCCAATGCCCATAGTTGGTACAAATACTTCAATGGCCCAGGACAACGCAGACGACTCCATAATGGTATGCTATACCTCGTAACGGGATACGACAAGTGCCATTCTTGGGGCAGCGCATGCTACTCGCATCACATCGAGTCTGGGGGCGCGTCGTTGAAGTTTTTGCTTGGTTCTGCACGCTACAAATGGGAGAGACAAACCTATTCTGGTGTTTATCAGCGGAGTCACCAACGCGACCCTACACCAGGAGCTGCTGCAAATCAGACTGTCTTCCTGCGCGGATTCTCGATCTCTGTTCGGGTTCGGACTATCTTCAAGTCGGTGTCTGTAGTCTTCATCGACGGGACGATGCCGCCGTTCGGGACTGAAGTTCCATATTCTAAGAGCCAACTTGGCATAGGACCAGCGGTTAAGAGGGCATTAAAGGATTTCACTCGGTCCCTAGAATAGCAGTTTGATCCCTTGTCCTCGGAGTATGGAATATCGGCAGGGGGGAAAAGCGATTGCAGTGGGTAGTAGTGGTATGCAATCAAATAAATTCGACATCTGCCAGCCTGATGTACCGTGCTAGCGGTGGGCACTGGACAAGTTTTTTTTTGTAAGAAATGGTTCAGTACGCGGGGGAAGCGGATTAGTGCCAAAACTAAAGAAATATCATAGCTACCCTATGGCCACTATCAGGGTTCGAACCTGGGCTACCGAAGACATGGCTCCTAGTACATCATAGTGCCATGGTAAAACGTTAAGTAACAATGTCAACCTGTAGCGAGTCGGAGGGTGGCTATCTTCAATGGGAAGAGCTGGGGTTTCCTTCCAAAGTTTTGCTTGTGAGCGGAAAAGGAAGGGAGACGGTTACGAGTTCTATATCAGAAATCGGAGTCGATGAGTTTTGCTTATCAGATGCAGTGAAGGGGCAGAAACCAAGAGAGCATAGGTCTTGTACAGAGACGAGCAAAGAAACAGGTGACACGTCGTTCAATTCAGAGCGGTGGCATTGTTGTACGAATCAAAGAGTTACATGCTGTCTTCTCTTTCAATCCGAAGTGCCAAAACTCAATGTTCAATTCTTGGGCCAACGTGCCCGAGCTCGCCTTGATGGAAAACGCCCAAGAGTCAAGACATGCCCAGAGTGGATTTCTGTAGAGGAGCGAACGGGACGGGGCCAGATAACATTCCATCGCTTGAGCAATGACGATATATTGGTGATTGCAGCCTACGTGCCCACTACTTACAAGGAGCAAGGAGCGTCATCCAATGGAAGGTCCTCTGCAAGGCGTCGACCTCTGTTTTTCTACAAGTTCTCCAAGGACGTTGAACGGATGCAACGTTGCTTTGGTGAAGCTTATCACCTTGAGTTTCCAGAATAGTGGGGTCGAATAGCCAAGGGTCGCGAAGAGGAAACACAATGGGCCACCGTGGGAATTAAAGCAAACGTTAATGTCGACCACCACCTTCTGGCTCTGCCTTTTCCTTAAACTTAAAAGACGATGATTCCGTTCCAGTGCCTCGCCCAGCCATTCTCTTCCATCTTTACCGCCCAATCTGACAACGACGATACATGTCTTCACACAGGAGCCTCAGCGCTAGCCCTCAAGAATCGTAACGACTTCCTCCTCCGAGGCCTCGGGAATATCTATGTCGAACGGGTCGAATACCGTAAATCTCTCCACCCCGTAGTCCATTGGAGTTCGTGGTGACCGTGAAGGAGTCTTCGGGAACTGGGTGATGAGGCCTTGAGGGTGGATGGCATGCCCAATGACGTGAACGCCGGATGCAGCTTTGCAAGCTAGTTCAGTGTTATTGGTTCGCCTACACCATTTGGACCGTGCTCCAGTTGAAGACCATGCTGCATGCTGTCTTCCGTTGTGCAGAACTTGCCTGTGGGGAGTGGCGATGGAGTGAATGACTTGAGTATGCCAGTGACGATAAAGTCGCAGTGGGAGGGGGCAAATGTTTCTGAGGGCCAGAACTGGGCGACATGGCAACGTACTATCTATGCCAATCCATGCATGGTTCATATATGCGGACTGTACGATGGCGTAGCGACGCAGGAGGAAGGATTCAAGGGAGAATGTGGATCGACTCCTTACGTCGCGGGAAACACATACATCGCCAATTCTCTCCCAACGAGCCCTATGACGAAAAAAGGAGAGGATGCTTTCTCATGGACAGGTTCCGAGGTGATCCACCCTCGATCGTCCTCCCTCGTGCGCTCATCCCATCGCATTTGGAGTGGTAGCGAGCGGTAATAACAATGGTGTGTTTACTTATTATTATCCTCGTATATCACCGTCTGATCAGCAGTCAGGGATAAGACCTTGTTCATATTTTCTGTCAGTGGATCAAGCGATCGCGACATGCAATGAAGCTTTTGCACAACCGGAACTTGCTAACATCAAACGACATACCATTCTGCTCCCTCCCCTCCGTCAGATGTAGATCTCTTATTCGGGAGCACGCTCGCCTTGCTCAAAGATGAGTTGGCAGGGGAGGTTTTCGACGCCGACGATGGCTCTTTAAGTGTCGGGACTCGAGCGTGAATGCGTTTGAGGAGACGATGAATACCGTGTTTTGGTTCACAACTGTGTGGTGGCGGTGGCGGGGGCACCGTTGAAAGGTAGTGACGGGAGGAACGATTACCAAATCCATGATACAGCAGTTTTGCTCATAGTCGCCGAAACTCATAACCTTGTTTGCATTATTGCACACGACGCATCGCTATATCAATCCTATAGGCCAGCCGGCACCTGATGAATGTACGCAACTGCAGGGTGTCAAATTAGGCGCCCACATATATACTAGGGGCATCCTTGTTCTTCCCGCAATCCCTTGCCATGTCATCACAACGAGCTCCAGACATCTATGTCCCAATGCTAACGCCTCTGGGTCACGGATATCCGCTGTGGCTTCCGGACCCTCCTAGCAATCATCCTCTTGGCGGAACCCAAATCGGCGATCTTGGATATCTTGATAATGAGGGGGGGTTCGTGTACCTCTTCAACGTGTGCAAGGCTGCCGACGACCCCGTCAATCTGACCAGGACTCCTCCTGACTTTGTACGACTGACGGGCATTGACGACATCGCGGATACATTAACGCGGACACTGTTCGAAAATGACAAGGAGATTCATGCTGTCGCTGAAGAGACAAAGTCAATTGGCGCTGATGTATCAGTCCAAGCATCGTGCGTCGTCTTGTATACCTTCAAGCCTTCCCTTTCTGACTTGATATCGTGCAGCCTTGTCCCCGCAGCCTTAGGCTCGCGTTTTCAATTTACGAGTGCAAGCACACAGGCAGCGCTCCTTGTACTTCCGGACGGCGCCACATCTCACACCTGCGCAAAACCTGGCATGTTCGAAGATTACGCAACAATCTATGCCCATAGTTGGTACAAATATTTCAATGGACTGGGACAGCGCAGGCAGATACCCAACGGTATGCTGTACCTCGTGACCGGATGCAGCAAGTGCCGCTCCTGGGCCAACGCGTGCTACTCGCACACCGTTGAATCCAGAGCAGCGTCTTTGAATTTATCGATAGCTGGTGGTGGAGCAAATGTCAGCGGAACACTATACTGCAAATGGGAGGTTCAATCTGATTCTCCTGTTCATCACCGTAGTCACCCTGGGCCCCCCACGTCGGTACCCTACGCGTTGATCCCCCACGCGCTCGCCGCCGTCGCGTTGATCCCTCTCTCGCTCATCGCCCCATCGTTGACCCCTGCGCTTGTCGTCGCCGCACTCATCGTCGCCGCGGTACTCCTCCGCCGCTACCCGAACCTCCCGAACCTACCAGAAGCGACTGAAAATCAGACAATTTTCTTGCACGGGTTCTCGATCTCTGTTTATGAGAAATCGGCCATGAAGTTCCGTCTTAAAGAAAAGGTGAAACTACGTGAGAAGCCACCACAGGATTCTTCCATTCCCTATAGTGCTGCACCGCAGAGTAGCACGACACCGGCAGCTACGGAGACAGGAACCGCGCAGGTGAGCTCGCTGTTTTCTTTTTACAAGCCTTAATGTTGAAATTTGATCGCAGGGTCATGGTGCAGGGATGGAGAGGGGCACCGCGAGATCACTCAATTTCGACGACTCGGAGATAGAAGGATCTTCGTACGACGAGTATTCGGGAAGCGGGGGATCTGAATCTTTGGAAGACGAGACGGGAACTGATGTACCAGCGATGGATATTCCCTATGGCTACACTACTACGCGGGCTGACACGTTAGTTCAGCGGCTCCCTGGATGGGGCAAGGTGAGTATAAATGTTTCAGTGCGGTGGAAATGTATTGAATTCACATTACTAGATTGTTTATCCATCGGCGTTAATAAATAAACATATATTGGATACTGTAAGCTAGTGCCTCTGTACGGCCGTACTCTAGCTCATCGGACTTGTACTGACTCTAGTACCCTGATGCTACCATCGCGCTCACTCATGATGACTTCGAGTGGACGGGCATGGAAGACAATGTATGTTGCCATGTCGTTGATAGGTCTTCTGGTTTGTTAACAATGTCACTAGGTTCGAAATTCACTTAATGTTATGGAGCTTGCGAAGTATGCCATTGATAACAACCTTGTCTCTATCAACGAAAGTAAGATATTCATTCCCATTATAGTCTTGCTTGAGTCGTAACTCCTTTTTCAGACGAGACAACACCTAACGCATGGGTAGCAAAACGACGGGAT
>JAUEPT010000582.1:0-15391 GCA_030435635.1 Armillaria borealis | reverse complement strand
CCAAGTCTGCCAGTGTGGTGGAGGAGAGTGATGGAGAGAGTAGACCTGGCCCAGCAAAAGGGTGAAGATGGAGGTTTCAGGCCCACAGAGGGTGAGGTGGAGTTGAGTGGGAATAGTAAGTGAACTCCTCCATTGGTGTCTGGTGTGCTAACTTTGTTGCAGAAAGGTGTATGCATTGCCATCAAGATGGGACCTCTTGTTTCATGTGCCCAGCTTCTGAAAAATCCAACTACAGAAGGACTTGCTCACAATGCAAGACCAAGAAGGCTGCTGTTCCTTCAACAAGGGGAATTCGTCTGCGACTTGCCATTGGCTCTGAGAAGTTTCAGAGTTACTTGAGAAACTGGTGAACACAGTTGAAACCTTGTCCAACAAGGTGGAAGTTTTGACAGGACAAGTCATCAGCCTTGGAGGCTATGTGAATGACTTGGTGGATGACTTCCATTTGGAGGAAATTGATTTGCCTGAGGAACTTATCTCTGATATGGAAGAATGGCAGGCATTGTGCGCAGAGCTAAAGGATTTGAAGGGCATGAACTCCAAGGTACTCTGGTGAGTAATGCAGTGGTGGTTGGATGAAGATATAGCACAGTTGAGGGCTAAGGGGCTGGCAGAGCCTGAGAAGATGAATGCAGATGACCCATACAAAGTGGCCAACCGCAAATTTTGGTATGGTCTCGGGGGTCTAGAGAAAATGGTGGAGATGAAGGTCAAGTGCGATCTGTTCCAAGCTATGAGGAATGAATTTTACAAGTTGAAAGGCTGCCAGTCGGAATGGCAGTTCTGGAAGGACTACCTCTGGAAACACAACTGCGATGACTTTATGGTAGAGGATTTGGATCCAGGGGAGAAGGTTCTCAATGGTAAGGTTTGGAAATTGTGGAAGCCCTATGGAGAGGACTTGGGCATCCCTGCCCTGGATGACTTATTCGTGTTGGATGGTGATCCTGCAGAGGCAACAATGAGTGAGGGGGATGGAGATGAGAAGAGTGATGAGAGTGAGGAGGAATCGGAGTCTGCGGAGTCTGCAGAGGGTGAAGAGGATGCACCAGCGGGGGGCACTGAAGATGTGGAGATGAAGGAAGTTACAGATGTTGTGGGAGCCATGGATGCCTAGCTTCTTCCTCTGGTTGCTGTTCCTTTTGGACTTTAATGTTTTACGTATTTTTTGTATGTTTTGTATTTTGATTTTGAATGCATCCAGGGCCTGTGAGGCCCCATATCTTGTTGACTTGTAATTGAGTGGGAGATGAGGGATAAGAATTTGCAATAGAAAGCAAGAAGTGAATATGAAATACAGCATGCAGATTCCGCTGGAGTCTGATCCCAATTAGGAAAGAAATTTGCAATAGTTTTTGTGGATTCTATTTGAAATAAGATGAGTTGGAGCTGGTGGAGTCCACGATGGTGGTACAGAGAAAGAAGGGAAGTTAGATGGTGGATTTTTGGATGGTGACTTTGGCTAATGGTCCTAGTTTGTCTGGGTAGCGGTGGTGGAAATCTTCAATGAATTCGTCTGTGGAGAATTCAGTGGCTGGTAGCCAAGCAAGTTCCTCATCGGTACCTTCATATCAAAGCCATTGAATCCTGTAGAGTAAGGGATACTGGAACTGGCAGTCAATCTTGGAGTCAAGGATCTGAGCTATTTCATACTGCTCTTCACCATCGACTTCCACCAGAGGCAGCGGAGGTTGAGTGCAATTAGGGATAGTGTTTTCCTCCACAGGTTCAAGTTGTGATACATGGAAGAAAGGATGGATGACATGGAGGTCTGATGGGAGTTTGAGATAAAGGAATGTGAGCCTGGCTGAGCAATGATTTCAAATGGACCAAGAAATTTCTCTGCAAATTTCACAGTAGGGCGAGTAGTCTTGATATGTTTAGAGCTAAGGAAAACTTTTTCATCTACTTTGAAGGGAGGAGCTGGATTCTGGTGCTTGTCTGCTTGGATCTTGTAGCAAGACTGAGCCTGGGTGATTTTGTTGCATAGGAATTGGTGTAGTTCATCTAGGTTGACTACAAAGTCACGGGCCCGAGCGGAGGTGATGTCATGTTCAGGATGAACAGTGATATTGGGATGGTAACCCTTGTTGGCAAAGAATGGAGAGATTCTGGTGGAAGCATTTGGAGCATTGTTGTATGCAAACTCAGCAATGGGTAGTAGTAAATCCCAGTTGTCCTGTTGATAAGAACAGTAGATGTGGATGTACTGTTCCAGAGTTTGGTTTGTGCATTCAGTTTGTCTGTCAGCCTCCGGATGATACCCGGAAGTCAAGTGGAGTTCCATGTCAAGGGTGCACATGAATTAGGAGACAAATTTGGAGCCACAGTCAGAAGTGATGTGGTTAGGTACATCATGTTTAGAGAAAACATGAATGATGAATAACCGGGTGAGTTCTTTGGAATTAATAGTGTCATGTGTAGGAATAAAGATGGCTTGCTTGCTTGCATGGTCAATTACTACAAGGATAGCAGTGAATCCATTAGAGTCCAGTAATTGTTCAATGAAATCCATGGAAATGGAACCCCACAGATGTTCTGGAACTGGCAAGGGTTTGAGCAAACCATAAGGGTGATGTCTAGGTGTCTTGTTGTGACTGCAAACTGTACAAGATTTGATGTAGTGGCAAACATATTCACACATTTGTGGCCAGGTATAGTTCCGTTGGACTAATTCCAAAGTCCAGTTTTGACCAAAATGACCTGCCAAAATGTGATCGTGATTATTCTGTAGGACATGGAGATGGAGATCATTGGAGTCCGGAACATAGATTCGATTATTGAGACAGAGAATGTCTGATTCATCTATGGACCACCGAGAAGGGGAAGTGGGAGTGGAGGATTTGGCCTGTCAGAATCCTTTGGAGGCCGCGGAGTCTGAGGGTTGTGCTTGCTTGATGTCAGAATGGAGTTTGTCAATGTCCATTATAGCACTGGCATAGAGGGTAGGGCCTTCAAGGAATGTAGCACGAAGGGAAGCGGAGAGTTGTTCTTGAGTGAAAACAGGCTGGAAATTGTGAGGATTAACTGCTGCATATTGACTATCCCCTTCTTTTGGGTAGACGTTCCATTGTCTAGTGAGTGCATCTGGTTTTCCTCTGAGTCTCCCCAGGTGGAAGCGGATTACTAGGTTGAATTGGGAGAGATATTTGGACCACCGGACTTGCTGCCAGGTAAGAATCTTGGTGGTAGAAAAATATTCAAGATTCTTGTGGTCCATAACAATGTCAATGGAGTCTGCGGAGCCTTCAAGGTAGTGATGCCAGTATTTAAAGGCTTCAATAGGTGAGGATAGGAGTGTGAGTGAAAGCCTGCTTGAGTTTGTTGAAAGCGGTCATACACTTGTCGTCAAATTTCCATGGAGTACCCTTGCATGTGAGATAAGTTAAGGGTATGACAATGTCACTGTACTCATGAATAAAACGGTGGTAGAAATTGGCAAAGCCAAGTTAACATTGGATGTCCTTAACTTTCCGTGGAACCGGCCAGTCTAAAATTGCCTTGACCTTGTCTTCAGACATGCAGAGGCCCTCTGGTGATAGAATGTAGCCAAGATATTCCATGGAATCCTGGTGAAACTCGCATTTGGATCCTTTGCAGTAGAGCTGGTTTGCTCTCAGTCTGTGCAAAACCTCGCGTATGTGTTTCCAGTGATCCGTGGGGTTGTCGGAATATATGAGGATGTCATTGAGGTATACAACCACGGAAACATCAAGTATGTCAGCGAAAATATTGTTCACAAAGTGTTGGAACGCTGTGGGAGCGTTGGTGAGTCCAAAAGACATGACATGCCATTCAAAGGAACTGTAACAGGTCTGGAAGGCCGTTTTCCATTCATCACCTTCAGCAATGCATACTAGACGATATGCATGGCAAAGATCGAGTTTGGTATAGATGTGAGCGGAGTGCATGGAGTCAAGGAGGTCAGAAATGAGTGGAAGGGATAATGGTCTTTCTTGGATATCTTGTTTAAGCCATGGAAATCGACACAAAGATGGAGTTCACCGGTCTTTTTCTTGACAAAGAGAACTGGAGCTCTGTGGGGAGAACGTGAGGGTGTGATGAATCCACTATGGAGATTATCGTCAATAAACTCAGGTAATGCTTTGAGTTCAGATTCCAAGAGGGAGTAGATAGGACCGAGTGGAGATGTGCCTTCCTCCAGGTTAATCTTGAGATCGTATGGTCTATGCTCAGGAAGATTCTCGGAGAGCAAATCACTGAATACATCAGCAAAGTCATGGTATTCTGCTGGTACATCTGACATATCCGGCGGGACCACAGAGCTGGCCTTGCCACTAATGCTAGGTGCAGAAGGTTGGAGAGTGTATTGTTGAGCTCCATCTTCTGTGCATGCTCAAACAAAAGCAGCTGCGGAGACGATAGATATCTTAGGTGTAACCATGGCAGAAAAGGAAGGAATGGTAGGGTAGGAATAGATAGGCTTGTATGGCGGCAGAGCCCATTGGGATCTCGGAGTAGGTTTGGAAACCAGGGTTGGAATAGGATTGGGAGTTGGACAAGGAATGTCTGCACAGGTGGATGCAGTTACATCAGAGTTCATGGAAACACTTGCAGGGATAGAAGCACCTAGTAATAGTGAACAGAAAGTGATACTGTGCTTTACCCAGTCAATTAATGGATTGTAGCAGGAGAGCCAGTTGTATCCCAGAACAATGTTACAGGATGAATCTAGATAAGTGACATAGAAGTCAACAGGAAGGATGTCTCTGGAAGGGAAACAGACAGGGAGAGTGATGGATTGGGAGATATGAGATCCAGCAGAGCTGTCAAGTAGTCGTAATTGAACAGGAGGGATAGGTTTGGTAGGAAAGCTGTGATCCTCAACGTATTTGGAGTCAACGAAACAATGGCTAGAACCGGAGTCAACCAAGGCAAGAAAATGAAGGATAGTAATGATTGGAGATCCATCAGACTCCATACCAGAGTCAACTTCAGATGAGAGTGATATGGTTAATGAGTGATTGGAAAGAGTGGCGGCATTGAGGGTGACAACCTCCAATGTGTGATTACAGTCAATGCAACCCTGATCTCGCACAGAGGATGCAGAGCTGCCCTCTAGTTTTCTGACTCCATAGGAGCCGGTTCTTCAGAGGTAGAAGCGGGGTCTTCAACTTCTGCAGCACAGCCTTTAGTGGAGGCTGCGGCTTTGCACTTGTTGCAATCGTCAGTCTTGTGCTTACCTCCACAGAACATACAGAGATTGTTTTTCTTGTGGCGGTCCTTTTCTTCCTGAGTGAGATGGCCATCCTTGCCTAGCTTGTCAGCATAGGGCTTAGGAGTGGAAGCTGATCCGGAAGAAGTGGGATCTGAGGATTTTAGAGTTGATCCGGAGGCTGAAGAGTTGGAGTTGGAACTAGAACCCTTGGATTTGGGGTTGTTGGAATATGAACCGGAGGCCTTGTTGTCCCAGTTTTCATAGGATATCTCGGTCCTCCGAGTCCAATAGCGAGTGTCAAGTTCCTGGGCTAGGAAATGCATGTCACGGAGATTGTTGGGCTTCCCATGGTGAGCCATATCATCCTTGATGCAGGTACAGAGTCCACGGTAGAAGGCGTGACAAAGGGAATTATCTCCATAGCCAACTTGAGAGGTGTATTGGTTGAACTGAACCATATATTTCATGATTCGGTCTCTGTCGCGCATCCAGAGGTGTTCAAGAGCATCTTCAGCATCTCCGATGGCATCAAAGGGACCAAAGTTGGTTCTGAGTTCATCAAGGAAAGCAGCATAGGAATACTGCCAGGCCAGCAGGTTCCAGAGATTGGGGCAGAGGATGTCTGGTTTCAACCAGTCAAGAGCGGTGCTGGAAAGGAAGGAAATTGCGTAGTTGACTTTGCTGGCATCCATAGCAAAGGCTGTGGGTCTGTCATTAAAGTTCAACTGGAGGGAGACAATGAAGGCTTTGAGTTTCTGCAGATCCGAACTGTCAAAAGTGTCAGGTTCTTTGACCTTGGTGTGAATGAGGTTGGGTCAGGGATTGTTTAGTGTGGTGGAGACTCCTTGCAACAGATTCATGAATTCTTGCAGGAACTCCTGCTTGTTGGGACCATTGTTGGGACTGCCGGGGCCTCCTGGTCCTCTGGGGCCATTCAGGCTACTGGGTTGGTTGTCAGGTGGGTTATCATCCGTATTGCGACGGTGTGGAGTATGGGTTGGAGTTTCAGGATCTTCCTCGTCATCACTTACAGTGTCCAGAGAATCCAGCTGCCCTCCATTTGTGGGTTGTGGGGCCGGTGTTTCTGGTACTGGATCGTCGTGGTATCTGTCAAAGATTCCAGTCTGTCGGTGACGAGAGGTTCCTCTGGGTGAATTGAAAAGGTTAGGAGTTGTGGAACTGATGTTGGAGTGTCGGGCAGTAAAGTTAGAATGAGTGTAGGTTTCCCTACAGGATGGTTGTCCTCCGACGGAGGCCGAACCGAAGAGTTCCGGGTTTTCCTTGGATGTGGACGCTGGGATGTCATCCATGGAGAATATTGGGTTTTTCTTCCTTCAACCGTCCCCTGCATCTGGGGCATAGGTGAATGTAGTAGTCATGATTTGAGAAAAATTCGACTCAAGGGTTTGAGTTCAAATATACTGTTAGGGATGTGCCAAATAGATCAAGATAGATCGCACGAGCGGAGGTCCGCAGAGTGCATGGGCTTTGGCAAAGCTATTAGCAACATCACCCTTGAGTTGAAGCCCTAAAGTTGATTAGCGGAGCAGAGAACATGGAGAACATGGAGTGGAGTGGAGGGTAAGAAATAGTCCAATGGAGCGGAGGCTGCTGATACGCCGTCTACGCGTTCACACCTAGATTTTGTGAATTTGTAACAATACAATTGCATATCTATCCTATACTAGTGATAGTAAAAAGGACTATAGCTGAGGCTTCGAGCTGATAGTCACCGCAGTATGCGACTAGTGAAGCCAGGACTTAGATGCGATACCACTAGTGGGTTAAATCTACCAGCCAGCCATACTAGTGACTTGAATACTAGCCAGGCTACTTAATATAAGGCCACTAGTAGACGAGTAACACGACTAGCGCACCAAACAAGGAGCAGAATACACAGATCTCGTGAAGTTCAGTCACTAGTAGACCGGTCGGGGCAGAGACACCTAAGTCAGGTTAACTAGTCACGCAGCAATCTCGAAGCAGGACTTAGAAATGAATTAGCAACGGATTAACGTTACGCCCAGATCCGACTAGTGCGATCAGATCTATTACGATCAGCACTAGTATGGCCTGGCTGCGCTTTCGATCACGGCCGACTACGGTTGCAAGCACGAGGCTGTGGCTAGTCGTTCATCTCCAGTGCTAGTGGCGCGTTGCTGAGTCAAGAACGCGAGATTAAACCGCTAGCTGAGCTCCGTGGCTCACTAGTCATCCAATAGTAATTTCTAGACCGACTATTGCATGTTCAGACGCGATATTTCGGGCCTAGCCAAGAAATCCGTACCAAAAATACCCCACTAGTGTAGCTGTTTGTGTCGCTTTGTACCTTTCTTTACAATATATAAGTACTAGAATAGCCACTCGCAATGGCAGGCAAGCCATCCCTGCGATTGTGAGTGACTAACAAGAGTTTAGTGCCCCAATTAAAGGCTTTTGTGCTTAACCTCGACAAAGCGGCTACTAGTCGCTAAGTTACCTATAGAATTGAGTGAATTGAAGTCCCTTTTGAGCAATACTATTGTGTCCTGCAAAGACCAAGAGTGTTTCGAAGTAATTCTTGCAATTTCTTGAAGTTAAAGTATTATTCTTAGGCCAAGAGTGCCACTAGTAAGCTAGAGTGCGAACTAGTCAAGTGAAGATCACTTGTAGGAAGTAGTACAGGGCCAAGAGAGCCATTATTTCAAAGCAGTCATAGTCCCAACGAGCGCAGTAGCTCAAAACCAAGTCACATTCATTCAATTGTGTCTTACCCACCCCACTAGTGCAAGTAGTATGCTTGTAAAACTCACTAGTAATGAATAAAGTGTCTTTTAAACAATATCCCTTGATTATTGAGTCTGCAGAGTGCTTCTATCGTACTCGAAACACCCAAATTCAATCAATTGGTGATAGTGTAGAGTTGTGAGAGGTTTAGTGTCAGTTGGAGATCATTCCTGCCCACTAGTCTTTTGTCACTCGCCATTACCGAGCACATCACCGTGGACTTGAGAGTGATGGAATAGACTTGGAGTCAGAGAGAGATTTGGCTAAACCAAGTTGATATTCGAACTGAGTATCTACAAGTAATTGTACAGTGTATACCGTTAACTATCTCAAAATGCATGATATCAAAATGCATAAATCCAACTTTGCATACAAATCGGATGGGAACCAGCTCGGGGAGCAGTGAATTCAGCTAGAAATGCATATCGCGTAATGCATAAGGATCTCAGGGTGGATATGCATTATGACGTCTGAATTTAGGTGGTCTGAAACCATTTCACACTGTAAGATTTGCTCTTACGGAAGCGATATCTATGCAAATTCATAATAAACCCTAAATTTGGCAAACTTTTATGCTAAAATTATAAATATTCGCACAAAAGCACTGTGGCTGCTCTGGAAATCAATGTAGAGGTCATGGGATGCACGGGATGTTCAGGATGTTACAGGATATCACTGAAATGTCACACATTGTGACATGTGAAGATGCATATTTCTCATAATGCATACAGTTTGGGTGTCTCCCGATCGTATGCATTGTGAGATAGTGTTACGCGCATGCCGCCGGCCTCTGCTTCACACCCATTCCAACTTCAACTCCTAACTCTAGCAAGTTTCACTATCGGACTCTGCGGCCCCGGCCGCTTACCATTACTCTGCTCCATTTGATATTTCATTTATCATTTCATTTTGCTAATTCACATATTAATTCTAGAACCCGAATTCGGTAGTGAACAGACCTCCTCGGATTTACCTACTCATATATATACTGTACAATTACTTGTAGATACTCAGTTTGAATATCAACCTGGTTTAGCCAAATCTCTCTCTGACACTAAGTCTACCCTATCGCTCTCAAGTCCGCAGCCTCCGCTCCATTGGACTATCTCTCACTCTCCACTCCACTCCACGTTCTCCGCGGACTCCACTCCACTAATCAACTTAAGGGCTTCGGCTCAAGGGTGACAGTGCTAATAGCCTCGCCAAAGCCCATGCACTCCGCGGACCTCCGCTCATGCGATCTATCTTGATCTATTTGGCACATCCCTAACAGTATATTTGAACTCAAACCCTTGAGTCGAATTTTTCTCAAATCATGACTACTACATTCACCTATCCCCCAGACGCAGAGAACGGTCGAAGGAAGAAAACCCTAATATTCTCCATGGATGACATTCCAGCATCCGCATCCAAGGAAAACCCGGAACTCTTCAGATCGGCCTCCGTCGGAGGACAACCATCTCGTAGGGAAACCTATACTCATTCTAACTTCACTGCCCGACACTCCAACATCAATCCCATAACTCCCAACCTCTTCAATTCACCCAGAGGAATCTCTAGTCACCGACAGACGGGAATCTTTGACAGATACCATGACGATCCGGCACCGGAAACACCGGCCCCACAACCCACGAATGGAGGGCAGCCGGATTCTCCGGACACTGTAAGTGATGACGAGGAAGATCCCAAAACTCCAACCCATACTCCACACCGTCGCAATCCGGACGACGACCCACCTGACAACCAACCCAGTGGCCCGAACGGCCCCAGAGGACCTGGTGGGCCTGGGGGACCAGGAGGTCCCGGTGGCCCCGGCGGACCCAACAACGGTCCCAACGAGCAGGAATTCTTGCGAGAATTCATGAATCTATTGCGAGGAGTCTCCACCACGCTAAACAATCCCCGACCAAATCCTGTTTGCACCAAGGTCAAAGAACCTGATGCTTTTGACGGGTCAGACCCGCGGAAACTCAAAGCCTTCATCGTCTCCCTCCAGTTGGACTTTAATGACAGACCCACAGCCTTTGCTATGGATGCCAGCAAAGTCAACTACGCAATTTCCTTCCTTTCCAGCACCGCTCTTGACTGGTTGAAACCAGACATCCTCCGCCCCAATCTCCGGAACCCGCCGGCCTGGCAGTATTCCTATGCTGCTTTCCTTGATGAACTCAGAACCAATTTCGGTCCCTTTGACACCGTCGGAGATGCTGAAGATGCTCTTGAACATCTTCGGATGCGTGACGGAGACTGAATCATGAAATATATGGTTCAATTCAACCAATATGCTTCCCAAGTTGGCTATGGAGATAATTCCCTTCGTCACGCTTTCTACCGTGGACTCTGTACCCGCATCAAGGATGATATGGCTCACCATGGGAAGCCCAACAATCTCCATGACATGCATTTCCTAGCCCAGGAACTTGACACTCGCTATTGGACTCGGAGGACCGAGATATCCTATGAAAACTGGGACAACAAGGCCTCCGGTTCATATTCCAACAACCCCAAATCCAAGGGTTCTAGTTCCAACTCCAACTCTTCAGCCTCCGGATCAACTCTAAAATCCTCAGATCCCACTTCTTCCGGATCAGCTTCCACTCCTAAGCCCTATGCTGACAAGCTAGGCAAGGATGGCCGTCTTACTCAGGAAGAAAAGGACCGCCGCAAGAAGAACAACCTCTGCATGTTCTGTGGAGGTAAGCACAAGACCGATGACTGCAACAAGCGCAAAGCCGCGGCTTCCGCTAAAGGCCATGCTGCGGAAGTCGAAGATCCTCCTCCTGCCTCTGAGGAACCGGCTCCTACGGAGTCGGAAAACTAGAGGGCAGCCCTGCATCCTCCGTGCGAGATCAGGGTTGCATTGACTGTAATCGCACATTGGAGGTTGTCACCCTCAACGCCGCCGCTCTTTCCAATCATTCATTAACTGTATCACTCTCATCTGAAGTCGGCTCCGGTTTGGAGTCCAACGGATCTCCAATCATTACCATCCTTCGTTTCCTTGCCTTGGTTGACTCAGGTTCTAGCCATTGTTTTGTCGACTCCAAGTACGTTGAGGATCGCAACCTTCCTACCAAACCTATCCCTCCTGTCCAATTACGACTCCTTGACAGCTCCGCTGGATCTCATATCTCCCAATCCATCACTCTCCCTGTCTGTTTCCCTTCCAGAGACATCCTTCCTGTTGACTTCTATGTCACTTATCTAGATTCATCCTGTAACATTGTTCTGGGATACAACTGGCTCTCCCACTACAATCCGTTGATTGACTGGGTAAAGCACAGTATTACTTTCCGTTCACCATTACTAGGTGCTTCTATTCCTGCAAGCGCTTCCGCGGATTCCGATGCAACTGCATCCACCCGCGCGGACATTCCTTGTCCAACTCCCAATCCTATTCCAACCCCGGTTTCCAAACCCACCCCAAGATCCCGACAGGCTCCGCCGCCATATGAGCCCATCTATTCCTACCCTACCATCCCTTCCTTTTCTGCCACTTTTGTTCGAGCATGCGCAGAAGATGGAGCTCAACAATATACTCTCCAACCTTCTACACCTAGCATTAGCGGTATGGCCAGCTCCGCGGCCCCGCCGGATATGTCAGATGTACCAGCAGAATATCACGACTTTGCTGATGTATTCAGTGATTCGCTTTCCGAGAATCTTCCTGAGCATAGACCATACGACCTCAAGATTAACCTAGAGGAAGGCACATCTCCCCCGCTCGGTCCTATCTACTCCCTCTCGGAATCCAAACTCAAAGCACTACATGAGTTTATTGACAATAATCTCCATAGTGGATTCATCACACCCTCATGTTCTCCCCACAGAGCTCCGGTTCTCTTTGTCAAGAAAAAGACCAGTGAACTCCGTTTTTGTGTCGATTTCCATGGCTTAAACAAGATATCCAAGAAAGACCATTATCCCCTTCCACTTATTTCTGACCTCCTCAACTCTGCGCGCTCTGCCCGTATCTATACCAAACTTGATCTTCACCATGCTTATCATCTAGTACGCATCGCCAAAGGTGATGAATGGAAAACAGCCTTCCAGACCTGTTACAGTTCCTTTGAATGGCATGTCATGTCTTTTGGACTCACCAACGCTCCCACAGCGTTCCAACACTTTGTGAACAATATTTTCGCTGACATGCTTGATGTTTCCGTGGTTGTATACCTCAATGACATCCTCATATATTCCGACAACCCCACGGATCACTGGAAACACATACGCGAGGTTTTGCACAGACTGAGAGCAAACCAGCTCTACTGCAAAGGATCCAAATGCGAGTTTCACCAGGATTCCATGGAATATCTTGGCTACATTTTATCACCAGAGGGCCTCCGCATGTCCGAAGACAAGGTCAAGGCCATTCTAGACTGGCCGGTTCCGCAGAAAGTTAAGAACATTCAATCTTTCCTTGGCTTTGCCAATTTCTACCACCTTTTTATTCACAAGTACAGTGACATTGTCATACCTTTAACTCGCCTCACTCGCAAAGGTACTCCGTGGAAATTCGACGACAAGTGTATGGCCGCTTTCAACAAACTCAAGCAGGCTTTCACTCACGCTCCTATTCTCACCCATTGGGTTCCCGACCGGCAATTAGTCGTGGAGACCAACGCCTCCGACTATGCTATTGCTGCTATCCTCTCTATCTACCTTGAAGACGGCGAAATTCACCCCATCGCATTCCTCTCCTGGAGCCTTCACAATGCCAAACTCAACTACGACACCCATGATAAAGAGCTTCTAGCTATCTTTGAAGCCTTTAAATACTGGCGTCACTACCTTGAGGGCTCCGCAGACTCCGTTGATGTTGTTACGGACCACAAGAATCTTGAATATTTTTCTACCACCAAGATTCTTACCCGGCGGCAAGTCCGGTGGTCCGAATATCTCTCCCAATTCAACCTAGTAATCTGTTTCCACCCGGGGAGACTCGGAGGAAAACCGGATGCACTCACTAGACAATGGGACGTCTACCCAAAAGAGGGGGATAGTCAATATGCAGCAGTTAATCCTCACAATTTCCGACCTGTCTTCACTCAAGAACAACTCTCCGCTTCCCTTCGTGCTACATTCCTTGAAGGCCCTACCCTCTATGCCAGTGCTATAATGGACATTGACAAACTCCATTCTGACATCAAGCAAGCACAACCCTCAGACTCCGCGGCCTCCAAAGGATTCTGACAGGCCAAATCCTCCACTCCCACTTCCCCTTCTCGGTGGTCCGTAGATGAATCAGACATTCTCTGTCTCAATAATCGAATCTATGTTCCGGACTCCAATGATCTCCATCTCCATGTCCTACAGAATAATCACGATCACATTTTGGCAGGTCATTTTGGTCAAAATCGGATCTTGGAATTAGTCTGACGGAACTATACCTGGCCACAAATGTGTGAATACGTTCGCCACTATGTCAAATCTTGTATGATTTGCAGGCGCAACAAGACACCTAGACATCGCCCTTATGGTTTGCTCAAACCCTTGCCAGTTCCGGAACGTCTGTGGGATTCCATTTCTATGGATTTCATTGAACAATTACCGGACTCCAATGGATTCACTGCTATCCTCATAGTAATTGACCATGCAAGCAAGCAAGCCATCTTTATTCCTACACACAATACCATTAATTCCAAAGAACTCGCCTGGTTATTCGTCATTCATGTTTTCTCTAAACATGGCATACCTAATCACATCACTTCTGACCGTGGCTCTGAATTTGTCTCCCAATTCACACGTGCCCTTGCTAAAGCCCTTGACATGGAACTCCACTTCACTTCTGGATATCATCTGGAGGCTGACAGACAAACTGAATGCGCAAACCAAACTCTGGAACAGTACATCCACATCTACTGTTCTTGTCAACAGGACAACTGGGATTTACTACTACCCATTGCTGAGTTTGCATACAACAATGCTCCAAATGCTTCCACCAGAATCTCTCCATTCTTTGCCAACAAGGGTTACCATCCCAATATCACTGTTCATCCTGAACATGACATCACCTCCACTCGGGCCCATGACTTTGTAGTCAACCTAGATGAACTACACCAATTCCTATGTAACAAAATCACCCAGGCTCAGTCTTGCTACAAGATCCAAGCAGACAAGCACCAGAATCCAGCTCCTCCCTTCAAAGTAGGCAAGAAAGTTTTCCTTAGCTCTAAACATATCAAGATTACTCATCCTACTGCGAAATTTGCAGAGAAATTTCTTGGTCCATTGGAAATCATAGCTCAGCCAGGCTCCCATTCCTTCACCCTCAAACTCCCATCAGACCTCCATGCCATTCACCCTGTTTTCCATGTATCACAACTTGAACCTGTAGAAGAAAACACTATCCCTAACTGTATACAACCTCCGCCACCTCCGGTGGAAGTCGATGGTGAAGAGCAGTACAAAATAGCTCAGATCCTTGACTCCAAGATTGACCGCCAGTTCCGGTGTCCACTCCTCTACAGGATTCAATGGCTTGGATACGAAGGTACCGATGAAGAATTTGCTTGGCTACCAGCCACCGAATTCTCCGCAGACGAATTCATTGAAGATTTCCATCGCCGCTACCCAGACAAACCAGGACCAATAGCCAAAGTCACTATCCGAAAATCTTCCATCTAACTTCTCTTCTTGCTCTGTACTACCATCACGGACTCCGCCCACTCTGACCCCTCATATTTCAGATAGAATCCACAAAAACTATTGCAAATTCCTTTCCTAATCAGGACTGGACTCCATCGGAATCCGCACGCCGTATTTCATATTCATTTCTTGCCTTCTATTGCAAATTCTCATCTCTCACCTCCCACTTTGTTACAAGTCAACAAATTTTGGGGCCCACGGGGCCCTGGATGCTTTCAAAATCAAAATACAAAAGTACAAAATACGTATAAAAGAAATTGTCCAAGAAGAACAGTGACCGGAGTAAAGAGCTAAGCGTCCACAACACCTGCAACTTCTCCCATCTCCACATCCTCAGTAGCTCCTGCAGGTGCATCATTGTTGTCCTCTGTGGACTCCAATTCCTCACTCTCATCACTTTCCTCATCTTCACTCATGGTCGCCCCCACGGAATCACCATCCAATATGAAGAGGCCATCCAATGCAGGGATGCCCAAGTCCTTTCTGTATGGCTTCCACGACTTCTGAACCTTGCCATTAAGAACCTTCTCTCCCGGATCCAAGTCCTCTACCATGAAATCATCGCAGTTATGTTTCTGAAGGTAGTCCTTCCAGAACTGCCATTCGGACCGTGGCCTTTCAACTTGTAGAACTTGTTCCTCATGGCTTGGAACAAGTCGCGCTTCAACTTCAACTCCGTGCAAAGACACCTGCCATTCTCCATATTGGAGATAAGCTCCTCCAGAGAATCGATAGACTCCGATCAGAAGTTGTCCACCTTGTTGGACAAGGTTTCAACCATATGTGCCAGTTTTTTGA
>JAUEPT010000581.1:0-15402 GCA_030435635.1 Armillaria borealis | reverse complement strand
CTAAACCTACCTAACCCTAACCCTAACCCTAACCCTAACCCTAACCCTAACCCTAACCCTAACCCTAACCCTAACCCTAACCCTAACCCTAACCCTAACCCTAACCTAACCCTAACCCTAACCCTAACCCTAACCCTAACCCTAACCCTAACCCTAACCCTAAACCTAAACCTAACCTAACCCTAAGCCCAGATCATGTTCAACCAGATCTGCGATTTCCAATGTACGGAAATGGAGATGATTGCTATGTTCGCTGAAACCAATCTCCCAAACGGCACCCAATTAGCTAAGTTCTTGCGATCGAAGATCACACCTTCAGGAACTCAACATGTGGCACCTGAATTCTACGGAATCCCTAAAATACACAAGGAACCCGTAAAATTCAGACCTATCATACCATGCCACTCAGCCATCCAAAACCCCGCCGCTAAGTACGTATCCAAAATGCTTAAGCCCATAATCAAAGGCCAACCAACGATCATACACGGATCGAAAGATTTGGTTGTTAAATTAAGTCAGATTCATATCGACAGCTCCAAAGAATGGTACATTGTTACCGGAGACGTCGTCGCGTTCTACCCACATGTAAACCTAGAAGCCTGCAATGCAAATAGCAAAGCACTACTACTTTACACACATCGGGGAAAACAACGCGACAGACATATGTCCACTTGCAGAGATATTCGAAAGATGTCTATACGCTGGAAATAAGAATCTGGTCCTACATTACGACGATAAGTTCTATCGACAAAAACGAGGCCTAGCAATGGGCGTCGCAGATAGTCCCGACCTAGCAAACCTTTACGGCTGCTGGTTCGAAAATAAACTAGAAATATCGTCCCGCCCCGACATCCCCTTCTACGGGCGGTACATCGATGATTGCCTCGCTATCGTATACGCAACCTCAGTTACGGAAGCTATCGAAAAAGTCGCAATCGTTAAATACGATGGATGTACGATCGAATGGGGAGCGAGTACCTCACACCGTGAGTTCCTTGACCTGATGTTTTATAAAGACACGCAGAACCTACTTCAGCACAGGCCATATCGCAAAGCTCGCTCACACATGGAGAGAATTCCCTGGATAAGTTACCATCCGCTTGACGTCAAGCGAGGTACATTCATAGGCGAATTATCACGCATGGCCACGCTATGCAGCACGCTCGAGAACTACCGCGAGGCAGTTCAATTTACTATAGCGCTGTATATCAAACGTGGCTATCCTTCCGATTTAGTCTGTAAATGGGCAAGAGATAATACACAAGAACGCTGGGATAAGCGGATCGCGATAGCTGTCGACCGCCCCGAGGCACAAGACGTTCTTGTTCTTAAATCTGTTTACAATACGGCTTGGAATTTCTTCTCCGCGAAAGAACTAGGAGACACTGTTCTCGGATACTGGCGACGCTCTATCGAGGCCGCCGCTGCACCCACACGTGAAAACATGAGTGCACGAAAAGCAATGGACCCGTCATGGGGATCACTGACCCGGGGCGAGGTACCCGACGAGCTCTGCTCGCCGGTGTATACGAACTCTGGATCATGGACCTCAATGCCGGATATCCGCACAATCAATATCCTCAACCGTCGAATGATTGTAAGTCGCAAACGCGGCCGCAACTTATTTGACTTAACCAATCTTTGGAAACGAACAGTTCTCGCAAGGCTGGAAAAAGATGTAACACAACCGGATTCTAATATTACGGCAGGTGACGACTCCGACTCGGATGACAGCACTTGGTCTAACGACCGTATAGATCCCAATTTCTTTATTCAACAAACGCTTGGTGGCGACATGGAGTATTAAGGAGTAATCTTCCGCTCTATCGTTCCAGGTCCTCTTAAAGGTGAAATGACACCGCCTCACGAGGAGGGACCTCTTATAGGGAATTGACCCTGCCTTCGGGGAGACGGTGGAAGCCGTCGACGAAACCCAAAGCTTCAAGTCCGTGGTACAAAGTACCCATCAAAGCCTATGCCATTCTTCCGTCAAGATTATATCTTGTAAGTACTACGTTTACTCTAGTCTATCAGACTTATTAACCGAGTCAACTTGGGAACCTCAAACACTAACCCTAACGCTAACGTACGTACAAGTCGGCTAATCCCGACGCGTTACGACTGACGATCTATCCATCGCAGCCTAACCCTAACCACCCTAACCCTAACGAACCCTAACCGGCGTCAAAGGGTCCCCAACAAACCTAACCCTAAGGACTGGTTGACTCAGTACTCTTCCCTACGGGGGAGGGCGAAATGTGAATTAACACGGCCGGGCCGCCTTCGGGCCGCCACGGCAAGCTCAGGAAACCGGACCGGACGGGCCGGGGGAGTCGGGGATCTCGGAGACACTAACCGGATCGGAACTCGGACCGAACTTAGCCGAAAGGCCTAGACCTCGGATCACATGACGGTATCACGTGAAGGATTAGTCACACCTCGGCCCTCGGCCCCGGTGTTCGGGTACAGGTAAAAATAGATCGCCACTAACTCCGCACTTAGTAATGCGCAGTAGATCTGGACCGGTCTGGACCGGTCCTATGACGTCAGCGATGACGCTACAAGTATAATAATAGCTCTCGTACGATACTGAAATTCCTCATATAGGAATTCGTTTGTGTACATACTTGAGCCGTGCGCTTGGCGCACTCCGAGCAACGGGCCCTGATGAGTCTATATAAGACGAAACAGGGCGGTAGGGTTTAAACACCCTCCCTGTTGGCCCTGCTT
Organism: Armillaria borealis; assembly: GCA_030435635.1. Taxonomy (NCBI): domain Eukaryota; kingdom Fungi; phylum Basidiomycota; class Agaricomycetes; order Agaricales; family Physalacriaceae; genus Armillaria; species Armillaria borealis. Next base: position 12,672 of record JAUEPT010000581.1, on the reverse strand, counting down.
CGTCTACTAGACAACTTTATCAACCCTCGCCCTAGTCCGCTCAACGTACGCGTTGCGAATTGTTAAGTCCCCTACGACGCCTTCACTCCCTCCCTTCGGGGGGGCCCTGTGAAGGGTCGTAGGGTCCACCCTAACCCTAACTGGTGAGTCACGGTCGATAATCATGGCTCATCTCGTGCATGGAATAGCCCTCAATTTGGGGAAGTACGGGATCACTGTTAATGCATACGCCCCAGGTAATACCGTTATCATAATGCTGTAAACATTTTCTGATCCTGCTATTTTGGCGCAGTGCATACCGGAATGAGTGATTCTTTCCATCCCTACGACTTGCGAGCTTCCGTATTCATTACCGTTCTAGGTAGAGAGACGGCACATCAGGAGGGAAATATGGAGGAAGTTATCAAGATGGTTCGTATGGAGTTGCTTGTATTTTCGACGCCTATGCTAAGGTGACGCCAATAGAATGTGGCACGCTCCGCTGTGGATTATGTCGTGCAGCCGGAGGACATTGCAGGATTGGTCTCTTATTTAGCTTCGAAAGAAGCGCCTTATATGATTGGTACGAGCTTTTCCTCTGTGCGGATTTCTTTGACATTAATATGTTGGCGCTGTAGGGCAAACCGTGTGTTTCCATCCAAAATACTTTCCAGTCTTCGTGCTGATTGCTAATCTACTAGGTGGGAACGGTGGATGGTGCTTTCACTAATCTGTATTCTTACAATCAGATGTCGCCACCGCTCAAAGTTCTGCCCCGTTCAAGCGCGCTCCTTCGCACCTTGCCAAACCAACACGCGAAAGCTCTTGATGGCCAACGATACCAGGAAGAGTCAAGACGGCGTTCGATTAGACTCCCAAGGGGATAGAGAGCAACTTTTTAAGAGACAAAGCTAAAGATAGAACTTCAAGCTCAACCGACGGCGACTGCTGACTAGCCGATCAGGTATGTTAGGTCGATTTCTTAGTCAGTCTCGCAACCAACAACACGAACTCCTCTATTTGGCGCTTCCCCTGATGCGTAGTCTGGGCGATAGCGCCCCGTCGTTAACTCCAGTCAAGTCAGGGAACACATGCGCCATCGCGTCTCGATGAGCGGCCGTGTTATCATAGCTGTTGTACAACAGACCCGGAGATTCATACCGTTGGTAGATTAACTCCGTTAAGCCCGCTTCAACGTCCACCTCCGAAAAGCGAAATCGGTCGTTCTGTGACTGAGCGACGGAGGTGCTTTACAGAGCGTACTTGGAGATGCAGCCCTCGTCATGTAATTTTGTCTCACTACTAGCTATTCGAATATGCTTATCCTTCTCTAGGTAGCGCTCGAAAAAGAACAGGTATGAACACCAGAAGATCATTGATAAAACAGTGATAGCCCGCCCACGCAGCAGAGATACAGTAGCGCCCAGACTGTAGTCTGTGGAATACAGCCTATTATCACTGGCTAATGAAAAACCCAGGGACATTTATCATAACACCATGGCTACGAGTCTTGAGCAGGCCTGCTCTATCGGGTGAGATCAAGAACAAAAGGCCCTCATACTAAGTCGACGCATTCTGTCACTCACCTTCAAGTCCCTACAACAAGAAGGAGGACGAAACACTTCCAAAGACCGGTCGCTGTTCATTCTTGCTGTCGACGTCGTCTGCTACGTCAGCCTGGACTGGAACGCATCTCGGTAGCCGATACCAGTGCAGAAATCAATCGCCATCATCCATTAATTGAAGGATGGATAAATACAGACCACAGGAAAAACAACCAAGTCTGAACTGTAGCATTTGGTGGGTGCGCTCTCATATTTCTCCATGTTTATATATTCATTTGCTGCGAGCAGGACCTCTCCGCCTCACAAAGGTGACTCATCATACAATACGCTGAGTGTCGAGTGAGGAGTCTTGTTGTTCACCATCTGTGACTCTCCCATACAGGCTTCACGAACACAGGCCATGGCTACGGGTTAGAGTAGCGTACAAGCAGGCACCGTATCACAAGAACTGATACAGTCACCTCCGCGTTCAATATTTCCTTTCTGACTTCCCCATCACCTGAAGAACCTGGCTAACGTTCACTCGAACCAAATCTCTGCAAATTTGGGGTGGATACACCAGACGAAGATGTTCTGGTATACCGAATGAACATTATCGACGGGAGCAATCATCGACATTTCTCAACTTGAACAGAGGTAATTTATACGAGAAGCTTTACTGTGCCGGCCAAATGGTATCGATGCGCTTTCGACTTCAGCTTCCAAGGCAAATAAGCGACGCTGATTACGAAGGTCGCCCGCGCGCTGCTGACACATACCGTCCACCTCTACGTACGTGTATGCTGGTGAATTATTACAGAACGAAAATCTCTGAAGCACCAGAAACCCGGGAATAGAGCCGTGATTCAAGAGTTGAAGGCTGACGAGCCTCTTCGGTGGTGAAGAGCGGGCTGCAGCGAGAGCCATAACGAATATGCCTCCGTGCATAATCCGTTATCTTTATGCTGTAACGAACTATTCAGTTGGTATTTCACCCTCTTCAGTGGTGTAGTGGTGAGTTAGATCTCGTCGCCTGGGTTCGAATCCTGAGAAGAGAATAAAAGTGATAATCAAGGTTTTTATGCTTCAACTTAAAAATGAGGCACGAGTGATTGAGTCGGATGAGAAGATAAACACACTAGAGTCGATTCAGATTATGCCAGTGCGGCGGGGAGTTCGAACCCACACGATTCCAACCGGATGATTTTGAAGACGTTGTTTCGGTTAGGAAGGCAAATCAGAGCGGAGTTCGCTCGAAGACGGTGGACATCCTGCTATCGGTTGAAGGATTATGAGACGGAGGGTAACATACCTAGCCTCCTATGATTTTGAGACAGCGATGCCGAATCTCGATTCGAGACGATCAAAGCCAGTTGAATTCTCCTGCTATATGATGAGATAACAGAGCGCAGGAGATGCAGGCGCGTCATCCACAGACGGGCAAGATCCACACTGATGTCTGTAGACTTGGCGCACAGATAAAGACATGATGACCAACTGCGTCGGACGACTCACCTAATGCTCCCTCTCCACAGCGAATTCAGTAGTTGGACGACACCAGTAATTTATTCATTTTCCTTCGACCAAAAGAAAGAAGCCTTTTTGATACGCAGCTCTTACTTTAAACAACGAGAGGGAATTCCGACTTTGGTCGAGATTTCTTTTCGCTTCTACTCTGTACAAGGGCGGAGACTCTGATTAGCAGATTCGCATGAACATATCAAAGAAACAGGTACGTCTATCTGGGAACGGGCTAGTCCTCGCTATCAAAGAATTCGAGCTGGTAACATGGACTTGGGGACAAGGACCTCGAGAAGAAAGGAGAAAGGTAGAATCTTAGAATGCCTATCAACAGGAAATTCTTCGTGTTTACTAGTAACGGAAAGCGGCTCAACAAGAATGGCCCAAGCCATCCTGCAGATTCGAAAGGCAGACTACGCCGACGAAGGATGCTATATTCGATGGAAATCATATAAATTACGGTACCCGTAAGCTGGAAGGAATTTCTCGATTAGATTCGCCAGAGATTATAGAGGGCTAAATTCGCGTACCTGCGAGCCTCGTTCATGACGCGGGACCGGGGCCATAACGCACGCCGTAATAAGGGACCTATCTCTTGCCTGTCGAGTTCCCTCACGTTGGCTCAGTGTTCCCTACCACTGTCGATAAGCCACGCTGATAGAAACGAGCATCATGCTTAGGATTGTAGAGACACCGCGGGACGTCCGATGATGCCGGTAGTACACCCACGAGCAATTAGCGCTAACATCCTGCACTTTTGATGGAGCGTGCCCGATCGGTGGGTAACGACAGAATTAGGAGAAGGAAGGCAGCTGAGAGGAGCAAGGGACCGTGCCACAAAAGAGGTCGTCTCGCGATGCGGATCGTCATCCGAACGCTGTCGACGAGGGTGGAGGGAGCAGACGCCTCTCTCGTTCGCTGCTGCTACCACCTTTCTGTTTTATGCGGACGGACGGCAAAGACGGATGCGGGCATGTGATAGAAAGAAGCAGAGGAGGAAGAAGTCGGAGGGAAGGGCGTGATCGCAGAGGATGGTTGCTTGCACGGGAACGGATATCGGCTCGGTAATTGAAGGCGGTTCGAATGCTTGCTGATAAGAAGTAGGCGCTCCCCGCGACCACGCATCATGGGACAACACAGAGCGGGTGGCTGTAGAACATAGCATGGATCAGCCCTACTGATATAGACTGAGCCATGTAAGATGACGTACAGCTGGACAACGTGGGTATATGCTTATGGTCTTCATAGCATAGTGTCGGAACGCGGACCAGCAGAGGCGAGTCGTGGAAATTCCCTCTTGATGATCGATGAGGTCACGAGAAGGATCGACCACAGATCGTCCCATGCTACGACGGACACCCGCGCATGATCCTAGCCTCCTCGAGCTTGTTTGGTGGCGTCGATAGCAGATTGAATCAGCCATAGGGCACAGCCTGCCATTATCGATCAACGCACTGACAGGAACGGGCAGTCTGGTTTAACATACCTAGGTACTTCCGCGCTTCTCCAGCTCTTCTCATCCTATCGCAAGGTTCCCTCTTCTCGAATGCTAAGCGCTAGCGCTGAGGCCTGAGGCCGAGCCAACGATAGTCGTGGATGAACGGAAATTGGAGGAGCAGTAGAGACCGTCAATGACTGTTGTGGCGGGACTATAAAAAGGATGCAAAGACGATGCTGGAAGGAAGACGAGAGTGTGTACTAGAATGGTCGGGATTAGTCACGCAAGTAATCGTCCATGTGGCGGATGAAGTACCTGGGAACCATCGACCTCGTCTGTGCGGCATTCATCGCATCGTCCCTGGTGATGAAAGGATCGGGCAGGGAACGTCATCTGCGGCTACGCGCCTGCGCCTCCGCTTGTCAGCACTTTGCGAAGATTAGGAAGCGGATTGCGTGGTTGTGCGTGGGTTGGAGTCAAAGACGAGTCGTCTATTCCAGTGGTCCCCGTACACGTCGGCTCCCCACTCGCACGGCCCGTGGTTGCGCTCGGTATTTTGGGGCGGATTGACTTTGCCTATGAACTGCTATCAAGAACTGACAGGTAGCAAGCAACGTAGCCTGACATACCTAAGCAGGTTCTCAGACCCTCGCTCCATCCTGCAGTGCCTCGTCCATGCATTTAAGAACGCGGTGCTGGATTGATGAATCGATAGAAGCGGAGTCCATGATGCCAACGGAGCAGGCATAGTCGAAGGTTGTGTACAGACCGGAAGCTGACGGTCGAACTAGGGAATAGATACAGGCTTGGACAAGGACCAAATAACGTCGAACGGCTTACCTAGATGCTCCTTCTCCCGATCCAATCAATCCTCGGCACCCAAGGTACGGGAGAGGCGCACGAGGAGGAAGAGCCTTGGCTTAGAACGTTGAACGTAACGTTCTAAACCTCCAGCGTGCGTGAGACATAACAAGGATTATCCGCGTCCGCGCCATGCAGCGTCTTGATCCCGAGTGTCATGATGGGAGTTAAGAAAAGAGCATGTATGGCTGACGTAACCAACAGCTAAGGTTTGATCCTCGGCGGGGATACCCGTTGCTCAGCCACCTTTCACATTCACATCGACACGAGCAATAAATCAATACATCTAGCCTCTCCAGTGGTGTAGCAGTATCACGTTCAAGCTGTGTTCGACTCCCAGCGAGGGTCATATGCTTCGGACTGTCTCTGTTTCTTAAATTTGTTTTGACAATCTCAAGCGCACTAGTGTCACTACGTACACGACGTACTTGTGCAGTCTTATTTCGTGCTCGAATTTGAACATTGCTCTAGCGTTGAGTACTTACTGAGTACTAGTGATGATGAGTGAAATAGAAAACCCAGGTGAGGCGCTATACTACAGCCCGTAGGACGCTCTTTCTTCCTGAATTCTGGGTCCACAGTGAATTCGAGACTGTATTACTGCAAATCCCAGCACTGGAGAGCCCTTGCTTGGTTCCAGCTCTGTCGACCATCACCTTTAGATATCCATTACATCCTGTCTCCCGATTAGCGTAGTCGTTAGTGGGTTCGACTCCCAACAGGAGCATCATAGTAAACTCGCGGTGTATGCAATTTTTATTCTTTGTCCATTGACTACATGCCAAATTACTGGCTCCCACTCGGTAGAGGACGACGAAACTCAGCGTTTGTGGTGAAATAAAGTTGACGCATCGTCGGTCTCCCTAATATGAGGCCTGTTTCCGTGAAAGGTACCGTATCGTACTGGGGTTCGAATCCCCGTAGGAGAATATCCCGAACTGGCGTTTCCTTTTCAGTTTAAACGAGGACACCCGCGGAAGAACATACTCCCAGGCCGTTCCCTTCAGTTTTATCCCTCCAAGCCAAAACTAAAAGGCAAAGCTGCCATCTCCGGCATCACGAGATAAAAGATGGAGGGCGTGGTTCAATGCATGAAGGATCACAAGAAGACTTCGCACCGGAGCCCCAGTAATCGACTAACAAGAGCCGTACGCGACGTTCCGTTGTTTCGTTTTTTACAACCTCAAGCCCAAAAGGTCGCTATATTCCCTGCAGGATTTACTTGTCTGGGCCTAGGTTAAATATTCCCTAGCGTTGAGCATATTAAGCCTTTGGTGGTGTTTCGGTTACAAGTAACCGTACTGGGTTCGAATCCCCGTAGGGTGGTAAGACGATGGAAGCGATTTTCTTTTTTTTTTAAATAAGGAAAAGGATGAGACTACAAGCGCAAGCCGCAAGGGTAAGGCTCACGCATGACTTTGGCCTGGTTACCAATGGGAGGGAGTACGTCCGCGAGAGAGAGGCAAGAGCCTGTCCAGCGGGAGGGATTCGTGCGGGATCCCTGAGCGAGCGGTACCCTAAAACCCGGTGAAGTTGATGAGAGAATCCAGCGCTACAGTCTACGTCATGTTATCCCGTTTAAGACTAGCATTTAGCCTTGCACTATTACGATAGAAACCCACCGTTCCTATATGTAAACCCGCGCTATGTTTAATATCGAAGCCTCCCTTGCACGACACATGTTTCCAGTGATCAGGAGCCGTATATTTCCTGAAAAGGGACGAAAGGACAGACGATTAGCCTAGCCCTTATCCCCGGAAGATCTCGTCGGTCAGACTCGGAGCGTTTCCTTATGCATAACAAGATAACTCACAATTGATCCCATTTTAGTGTACCAGTGCGGGTTCAAATCGTCATAACAATAGAACGTTTGGCGCGGTGTTGAATATGTCTTTCAAATGAAACTTGATCGAGGTAGACTGACCGGGCCACCTTACATATACGACAACCCCGTCAAGGATATGACAAGCGGAGTCGGTGGTGCCAGCAGTAGCAGTCGACGGCTTATATGACGGCGACCACCGGCGCATGGATACAGGAACAAGTACATAGGAGGATTCACTAAATGTTCCCGTGAGAATGGCGTGCGCGTCCATGAGAGGATCGTTATCAGCGTCCGTGAAGAGCCGGCGTCGAGTTGGATAGTCCGTCTCCTCCTGTGGGTAGGCATATTCCATGCAGGAATATAACGGCTGTTATCACCTAAGCACGTCGTCTACGAGAGAAACGTGAGAGTCTGTCTAGCTGGAAGACATCGCGTCGGGGAGCCGCGATAGCTGACATACCCCGAAGCCCAACGGGATTGATGCCAGAGTACATCCCCCTAAAGACTCAAGAGAGGAGGAAGAGAGGAGGTCGTATCAACGTCGCATCCAAATTTCTGAGACGAGCATGCAGATAGGAAGCATTGAGTCGACATTGGGAGACGAAAATACGAAGCCTTCGTTGACCAGCCGAGCGGAGAATCACGCGACAGAAAGCCCAGGATATTGAAGCATAAGACCGGGCTGACTCGAATTTGAACACGGTTCTCCCTCCTTGCACAGTATGGGCATCGTCGACGGGAGTCATCTTTGGCCTGGGAAGGGAACTACGGATCGAGCAATATCTCGCGCGATATCATAATCGTATCCTTGTCAAATTCTATACAGGAAAGCTAGAAGCACGGATCCGGAATCGATATCGTCCTTTATTCTGGCCATGGACGGGTTAAAGTCATCCTGCCAGTGAGTCGAGTCCAGTGTGTAAAAGTCGGTATGTAAAAGTCGGTAGTAAAACATCAGGGTCTTTTTCAGACGATGGAGACCGGACAATGATTGAAGCAAAGAGGGACGCACGACGAGGAATGATGGTTACGAGAAAAGCCGGAAAAGCGATAAGATGATTCAATTTGATACCCACGTGGAATGTTAGTCACCAACCACCACCACAGTTCGTGTACTTCCGCTGTCCTACGGGTCGAATCCAGAATTTGGGCTTATCTAGCGACGATGCCTATGAATATCACGTCACCTGTTCTCTCCTTTTGAATGGGCGCATCTTTCATGACCCTGACTTCGTTATGACAGAAACAAGAGTCGGCCAGCTCGGGATGTTTCAGTCTTCTTCTGGGGCGATTTACGGGCGGCACGAGGGGATTTTCTCCTTAACTCGCGTTATCTATTCTGATAAATAATCTCAATTCACATTGGAAAAACGGACTCGGCGCTTACCCACGACCCCGGCGCCAGCATAGTCTTACTGTTGTTAATGCCCGCAGCCTTCACTATCCTGACTTCCTTATGAAACAAACAAAAGTCGGCCAGCGAGGGATCTTTCCTTTGTTTCAGTCTTATGCTCGGGCGGTTTGCGAGCGTCACAGTCGATTTTCTGCATAATTTGTGTCATCGGTTCTGGTGCTAGATACAATACCTTGATGGACATTGGAAAAGAAGAACTGGACGCTTACCCAGGACTCCAACGCCACCGACGTCAGAGAACCAACGATCCTCTGCTTGTAACCACGTAGGTGAGTACGCAGCATCGTCTCATTCTTCCGAGAAATACTCGTTGACTGTTACAAGCATTCTCTTGTCGTCTTTCATGTCGTCTCCCACCCCCAAAGGCGTCGCAGTCGTCACCGGCGCAGCTCAAGGTATAGGAAAAGCCATCGCCCTCCGACTCGCAGATGATGGATTTGACGTAGCAGTTAACGATATCGCACTGGACGTGAAGATCACCAAGCTCCGAGAAGTGCAGACCGAGATCATCGAGAAAGGCCGCCAGTCTGCTGTCTTCCCTGGGGATGTATCGAATGAGGAGGACGTCAAGAGTATTGTAGAGGGCGTCGTCGACACGCTAGGCGGATTGGACGTGGTGAGTCATTCATCCACCACTGGGGTGTGTCGTACTGATTGTTCTCGCGAAAGATGGTAGCTTAATGCAGGTGCATGCCCGACAGCTAGCGTGCTCGACTGTGTGTTCTCCCGGCCTAAATCTTCCCCATCTCACGCTGACTCGCATTATTCACAGACACGGTCGAACAATGGGACCGTACATTTGCTATCAACACCCGTGGGGTGTTCCTCTGTTACCAATACGCCGCGAAGCAGATGATCAAACAGGGTCGAGGGGGGAGGATCATCGGGTGCTCCTCTTCTGCTGGGAAACAAGGTGCAGTCTCGGTTCTCTTGTGGTCTGAGAAACCATCGTTGATGGCAAGACAGGCGTGGGGATGATGTACCTCTATTCGGCGACCAAGTCTGCTATCAGGGGGTTGACCCAGGGAGCTGGTGAGTCGCGGTCAATATTCACTAATCATAACTCATCTCGTAGCCCTCGATCTGGGAAAGTTCGGAATCACTGTTAATGCATACGCCCCAGGTAATACTGTTATCGAAATTCTGTCGGAACTGTCTGATCCTGATATTTAGGTGCAGTGGATACGGAAATGAGTAATGCTTGATATTCCTACATCTCGCCCGCTTCTGTGCTCATTCCGTTCTAGGTAGAGAGACGGCACATCAACAGGGAAATATGGAGGAGGTTATTAAGTTGGTTCGTATTGGAGCTGCTCGTATTTTCGCCGCCTACGCTAAAGTGATGCCAATAGAATGTGGCACGTTCCGCTGTGGATTATATCGGGCAGCCAGAGGACGTGACAGGACTTGTGTCTTATCTAGCTTCGAAAGAAGCGCGTTATATGACTGGTATGAGCCTTTCCTCTCTGCGGGTGTATATGGCATTGATATCTTGTTATTGTAGGGCAAACCGTATGTTTCTATTCAAAATACCGTCCGATTTTCGTGCTGACCACTAAACTGCTAGGTGGGAATCAATGGAGGGTGGTGCTTTGACTAACTTTGTAGTTCTTGTTGCGCAATAATTTGGAGCAATCTTCGATCTTGCGGCCTGACGATACTTGGTGAATGAGTACGCTCGATTCGATTCCCTGAGGGAGTAAGCGGCACAATCTTTGCGCTTGAATAGGGTATTGCAAACGATCTTTGACTTGCTGAAACCAGTCGTGATGATGGCGAAGCGTAGTGTTTGGACAATGCTCATCAGGCTCCCCGGACTCGAATAAGGCAGAGTTTTAGGTTCCTGGTACGAGGTTGGCCCTGCGCCTTCGTCCTCTTTGCATACCGGAACTGTTGATTCCAAAATCAACTCCCTTTAGCATACTGCTGTGCTTCTTGGTTCGAACTTTGCAAAGGTCAAAGTAGACATTTGTTTCTTCCGGGATGCGGAGTGGCGTTTTGAATGCTTGGCTTCTCGGTCTCTGCTAAGCCCAGCTAAATTCTCGTATGGAAATCATTCGAGATGCACGATTCGGAATCGGATACCAGATCTATCGTAGTGTATTAGCCAGTGCGCGTCTCGACTTGGTTCTCTCTCTTATGACGTACCGCGCATTCGATTCCCAACTAGAGATCGCACGGTGGTTCTAGCTCTTTATTTTATGGCTCTCGAGGTCCGTTGCGACCAGCTATAATTTTTTTTTGGAGATTCCTCGGACCGTGATAGATGGTATGTCGCATGCGCTTGTAAGGTATTCTCTCCCACCGGGGCAAATGAATCTTGCGGGGGTTTGAGGATGATATCTCCTGTCGGCATGTATATCTGTCGAATTGAATGCTCGGCATTCCTTTTTCATGCTTCTCGAGGTATGTTAGAAGCACCTATCCTTTTCCGGAGGTTCTTTGGATGTGAAAGATGGCATTTCACATGCGCTTATCGGTATTCCGCGCATGGTTGAAGTTCCCACCGGGAAACAAGAATCTTACCGGGGGCCTGGAGATGATGTCTTCTGTAGACAGGTTTGTTTCGTACCACACTGCGGTAAAGCTTCGTGCACATGGACTTCCTTTATATAGGAACGGAGAATGGGTCGTATGAGGATTCGCACTTCCGCATGAACGCATAGCTTAGCGCCTCCTCTAATCATCAGCTAAAAACAAAACAGGTTTGTAATTCGGCATTCAGACGTCGTTGTCGTGGTGGGGATAGGATACTTACATGTTCTGTGACACCACTTCCTTATGGATGGCGGCGCCGAAGAAGCTGTCCTCTAAGCTCCAACTACATGGAGTTCGGCGAAGTGGGTATCCATATCAAAGCCTGTCCTCGGGTATAACTATGGTCTCTTTCAGATTCGAAGAAGGGGAGAATGAGGTTTCTGAATGCCAGAGAAGAGGATAGCTAAAGTCCAGAGAGCATTTGGCGAATTCTCAGAAGCAGCGTGTCGAAGCGAAACGAAGAGGTTTACTGGGTCTCTGTGATGGTATTCCCTTATTGGATGGCGAATTTGTAGGGAAGAATGCGATTACAGGTACATGTGAGACTCAACACTCGAGAGCTGGTCTGCTAATCATGATGAAGGATTTCTTGTGCGTAGTCGAATCCCTGGATGTGATATGCCAAGGGGGGGGCGAGAACGGAGGCTCCGTAATGCGAGAATCGGTGGCTTTACGATCAGGACCAGACTCCCACGGTATTAAGCAATGCATGTCAGGAATATGTTCCAGCGCGGTAGTTCGATCTCTGGGGTAGTTTCAAGCCGTTCTAATATGACATCTTGACGAAATTCTGAAACGCAGCAGCAAAGAGACATGAATACACGAAAGGAAGGGGGAAGTATTCCGTACGTTGTCATGAGCATTTTACAAATGGGCTAAAGGACAGCCGGTAATCATTTTTGTGTACTGCCAGTACTGTTCTTGATGAAAGGTTGTTGTTCATGTCAAGGACCGGCGGCCCGACTGAGATTCCCGACTATCGGGCGCCGCCACAATAATAGCGACTGTTTGTTGCGCCCTCATTTCTCATTTCCTGTAGCCTGTAGGACGAGAGAAAAATCAAGGGATCAACAGTGGACACGAGCAACGGAAATCAAGAAATGCAGTGCTAACATGTCTTTGGCACTTGAATTTGGACTACACAAGGTTTTCTTGACCAGCACCTTCTCGAATTTCGGGGTGGTGTTTCATATGTACGTGGTGCTTTGTGTACGAGGTTTATCACGGTAGAACTCTCTATGACGTCGCTCTTAATCACGACTTCGACCAAAGCCTCCAGTAACTCCGGTAGGACTCAGTATCAGTAGTCGCGGAAGGTCTGGTCTCGAAGCCGTGATATTGCCAACCCAGTCACAGACTCCAGGGTTTGTATTAACGCAAGCAAGGCTGTGTCTTCACTACCAAAGCCAGTTATCTTCTGGGTCTTCCTTGCCTCATGGTCCTACCGCTACCTGACCCTGGTTCTCATACCTGTATTCTGCGCTCAATTACCGGATACATCGACTTCTTGTCACGTACCGAATACAAGGAGACACCCCATATTTTACGAGTA
>JAUEPT010000580.1:0-15409 GCA_030435635.1 Armillaria borealis | reverse complement strand
GTGACTTTGCTAAGCTTCGGAGTGTGATTCCTCAGCTTGGATGAAGGTACAGCACTAGAACATCAGGATGATGAGACGCTGTAAGTGTTAATTGGGTGGATGGATGGACTCGCTACCGGTAGCTTCACTGATGAGGAGCGGGTGTGCACCGCAGACAATTGTGTGAAGCAGATAGCTGGATAGAGTACATCAGAGATTCTGCGGTAAGGATAGCTGCAGTACGGACGGGTTTTTAAACAGGACAAGGGTGACCCGGCCCGGAACACGGGACATATTTTAATCATTAGTTAACAATATTAATTATTATTTTAATATTGAGCGCGTCAGATTGGAGTCACGTGACTATCGTGTGACCTTCGCGTTCAGGACCGAATTACGTCACTCATCGTCGCCTTCTTTCATTCACGCCCTTGCACAATGGCGACCGAATGTATTCAAAGTGTATTGGCCACACTTGCTTGTTTTCTCTTGGGTGTCTTTTCCATTTTGACCACGGTCGTAGATGGAACTTTACTTTGGATATGGACAGCTGCCAATTCAAGCTCGAGTTAGATCTGACTGCTTGCTTCTCAGCCGCGGGTCTCCTGAATGAGACCGGAGGAATCCCGGGGATATACTTGGTGACTTGGCCAGAAAGGTCTCCAAGAAAGGGAGTCCGAGAAGTTGCAGCGGAATAAGTTCAAGGCGGTATGCCCTGTTTTATGAAACCTCCCTCCAACTCGACCGCTGTACCGCGAAACGGATTGGGAGGATTCAAACGGCGGATAACCCAACTTCACTGACAACCCTCTGGACCTCTCAGAGGGAGGCTTAGACTCCGCAGAGAAGTTGGACGAAGCTACTGACAGATTGATAACAGAGACAGAAGCTATTCTTCGAGAACTAGTCCCGATGTCAAAACCCTCATCATACTCCAAACGGTGGTGGTCGAAGAGCTGACGTCACGCGGAAGCTGTACCACAAGGCCCAAAGACATGGATCAAGCTCGGAACGTACGAATGGTGGCAAGAGATGATCGCACTGAAGAAGAAGTACCGCAGAGAGATCAAGAGGCAGAAACGGGAACACTGGCGCACCTGGCTCTCCGAGATGTTGGACAAGACATATGGAAGGCGGCCAAGTACGCGACGGACCCAGGGGAGCAAGTGGGCCCCACCAAAATACCTGTTAACAAACTCCGGGGGGCAGGTACAAGTAACCCCGGAGCAAAAGCTGAGCTCCTCGCCTCTACGTTTCTTCCCGGCGTCCTAACCTCTCACGCCGTCATAGCGCACCCAATATTGAACGTCTACCCCCCCCAACATCACAAGGAGGATGGTAACGGAAGCGATTAAGAACGCTAAGTCGTACTCGGCACCAGGTCCATCCGGCATCCCCAATGCAGCCATTCAAGCAGCATCAGACTTGTTCACAGAAATCATCCATGCCATCCTCTCTGCTTCGCTTCGTCTCAAACACTTTCCGAAACGCCTCAAGGACTTCAAAACGGTGGTCCTTCGCAAACCGGGCAAGGACAACTATACGGTACCCAAAGCCTACCGACCGATAGCCCTGGAGGAAACCCTGGGTAAGATGATGGAATCCATCATGGCGGTCTGGATGATGGAAGTGCTGGAGCAAGGGGGAAAGCTGCCAGACCATCACTACGGTGGCAGAAGAGGGCGGTGCACCACTGACCCCCTCCTTCTAGTAGCCCAAGCAGTTAAGGATGCCTGGCGGGTAAAAGGTTGCGAGTGTCCTCTACTTAGATGTCTCACAAGCCTTCCCAAATGTTGCCCACGAGAGGCTACTGGAACGGATGGAAGAGATGGGCTTGGACGAGGGAACAGTCGAATGGACGGCATCTTTCTTACAGGATCGCCGGACATCTCTATGGTTTGACGACTACGTCTCTGACCACTTCCAGGTCCCAACGGGGGTACCGCAAGGCTCCCCCCTCTCAGTCATCCTATACCTGATCTACAGCTCGGGTCTCCTCAATGTCGGCAAAGCAATCAAAGGCCCCAAAGACAAGACTCTAGGTTTCATAGACGACACAGCCTTTATAGTGGTGTCTCCCAGCATCGTGGAGAACGTGGCGAAGCTCGAAAAGCTAGCGGAGGAAGGCCTGATATGGGCGGCAGACTCGGCCTCAAAGTTCGATGTTGTTAAGTATCAGCTCGTTCACCATGCTCGCCGATCTGATTCCGCTGAACACAAGTTGCTCTCGCTCACGGTTGCAGGCATGACGATCAAGCCGAAAGAAAGTGCCAAGTACCTCGGATACATCGACGCGAAGCTGACATTCAAAGCACGTGGAATATGCAGAAGGAAAGGGTGTCAAGGCAGCAACAGCACTGACGAGATTGGCCAATACGACATCAGGAATGCCACACAAGTTCATACGCCGCCTGTTCATAGGTCTAGTGGTCCCGAGGATGGAGTACGCGCTCCCGGTATGGTACAACCCAGTTCGAGAAGGAGAAGGACGGCGACAGGGTGCGGTGGGAATAGCTCGGAGAATGAGCAAGCCTCAACGGCTAGCGTGCAAGGTTATGGCTGGAGGCCTAAGGTCAACGTCAACGGAGGCCTTAGACTACCACGCCAACGTTCTCCCTACTCATCTCCGAATGAACCTTGCAGCTTACAAGTTTGCAGTACGACTATGTACCCTTCCAGCCTCCCACCCACTTCAAAAAGTCGTCGAGCGCTGTAAACGGATCCCCAGATTCCACCGGTCGCCTATCCACCACCTGATGTCAACGTTCGAAGACCTCCACGGCGAATGGGAAACCATCAAGGCTGGAAGAGTCAATGTAATGCGATCGAAGGCTCTCGAATTCATCGTGGCCGACTCCAAGAAGTCAGTAGAGCAAGATGTAGCGAAGCTCCCCAAGGGCGACCGCTACATCTACTCAGATGGATCTGGCTTCAAAGCAAAGATTGGGGCGGCTGCATGGATGCAACCATTAGAATCCGCCCCAAACGGGGAAGTACAACGCCTCCTTCACCTAGGTCCTGATACTCATCACACTGTCTTCGAAGCTGAGATAGTTGGCGCCATCCTAGCAGTCGACATCATCCGGAGCACCCCGCCGCTGACCAAAGCAACTATTCTCCTTGACTCGCAAGCTGCAATCCTTGCCCTGCAGTCGGGAGAAACAAAATCCGGCAAATACTTGGTTGAAGAATTTCATAATCAAGTTCGCAAGCTCCAAGCAATACGCAAAACGCTCCGTATCCGAATTCAATGGGTACCCGGCCATGTAGGCATTGACGGCAACGAAAGCGCAGACTCAGCCGCGAAAGAAGCAGCACTGGGTGCCACCGCTCCCCTCTCAAAATTCTCTAACCTCGCTCTACCACTACCCCGTAGCAAAGCAGCAGCAATTGCAGCGTTCTCGAAGCAAACGAAACGTGACTGGGCAAACCTATGGTCCGACTCCCCAAAAGGAAAGTTCACGAAGTGCATTGACGACGCTCCGCCCTCGGCAAAGGTGCAACGCCTCTACAGCTCTCTGAGTCGCACAGAAGCCAGCCTCATCACCCAACTACGAACGGCTCACATTCCTCTAAACAACTACCTGCACAAATCAAAAGCATCGCGATCCCGAATGTGCGAATACTGTAACGTACCCGAAACAGTCTCTTCATTTCCTTCTTACATGCCGTCGATACACCAATGAGCGCCAAGCCCTACGGCGTCGCACGAAGATCGCAAACCTCCAGCTACGCCACCTCATTTCAACAAACTCCAAACACATACATGCTACCATCAGCTATGTCAACAGAACGGGACGCCTTCCCGAATACTTCAAATCCACTGAAGATCGCCCTCCCCCGTAGAAAGTAGCTCAAGACGGAGCACGCTCCTGGCAGGATTTCTGTGCTCTCTTGGGCATGCGAGGGGGAGGACGTGTTCGCAGACGCTCCTCCCACCTCCACTATGGAGGAAAGTGATCGAAAGCCCTTACTCTCAGACTGAACTAACAAAACCCGAAAGTGTAGCTACGTTAACGTCCAAACGGACACCCTGTGATCCCCTGCCCTCAATCCCGCGCGTCCCCCTCCCTCCTTCCCGAGCCCAACCCGGTCATCCACGGCACGACCGATTCTCCCCTGAAATAGTAACAACGTTCACCATAATGACACCCCCCCGTAGAATAGAATACAGTACTTAGCACACTAGACACCATTCCTTACGTCTCAGCCTGACGCCCGCTTATTAGTTTACAATACTTACACAAGCACCGATACTTATTGCCACGTAGTCACTAGATTGTACACATAGACCCTGACGGGTCTCAGGTACTTTAAACAAGATTCATTCATTCATTCATTTTTATCCTATTCACACCTCAGTCTTACCGAGTGCAAGGCGGTGGAATATAAAGCGTGCACCCTACGCGACTGTGTCGAGATCTTGATGGCAGGAACATTCCGCGAAGAGAATTCATCCATCAGACAACCGTACAAGAGGTGTATGGAATATTATCACATGTAATACCTTTCTTCAAAGACCAGGAAATTATTAACCATCTTCTAGATCCCTAGCAGCAACCCTTCTCGGTGTCGAAACCTTGCTTTTTTACATTCGTGCCGATTGTTCAATGGAAGAGATGGAAAAGCTTGCGGAGATCGTTCAGATAACGACGGACATAACAAGGTCCTTCCCAGACAGCTTTCAAGCACTGATGCAGGCCCTTGATAGAATCACCGATGAGGAGGATCGTGAAGAAATGGCAGATAGGTGGTGTGTCGGCGTAAAGAATTGGCCTCCAATTCCAGAATTGCACGAACTTCAAAGGCGTCGTCTGGCAAAAGCAGTGTAGTGAGGGGTAAATTAGATAGGAAGTAAATCTAGATCAGATCAATAACACAGCACTACGTAATTGGACATGGACCAGAAGATTGATTGCATGGGACTATGGCCACATCGCTGTAAACTCGATAAAATTGATTTGGCAGCCTCAATGTGTAAGTTGTAGATGGTTGTCTGAGCAACGTCAAAGGGAAGTTTCGCATTGTAAGTGACCAACGTTGCGATAGATTTTCGGCCATCACCGTAGTAGCAACAATTGGCACTTCGCGATAGTTTATGCCACCAAGCAACGCAATAGTACAGCCTGAGCTCTGGAGATGTTGCCAACACAAAATATATATCTGACCTGCATACAGGGAATTCCGAAGTCAACTGTTTCTGAATGGGAAAAGCTTCTGGGGTAGATTCCATATCGCGTATTTCAGTCATTTCATCTGGTCATGTCTGCTCGGAACGGCCACTAGATTGAATATGGACGCAGGCGAGTATAATGGAATACACATACGATGATTCCCCGTCATAGCAAGACTGCGACGCCGTGTTTCATAGTAAAGGTAGGTCCATTACTGACTCGAAACCCTTGTTCCGCATTGCAGTCGTGTCTCCACATGGGAAGCTCAACCGTCCCAAAACAGATCATCGGATGCGCCCGAGAAAAAAGACTTGACATCCAACCGCAAAGAAAACTTGAGCGTGAAATATCAAAGGAGATATGTCTCCCACTCATGGATGTTCTGCCCGCCTTCCAGAAACGATGGTTGATAACCCGTATATCCTTCCTTCGTTCTTCGCAGTAGATGTGACTGTGAAAGGAACGGGCATCGCCGGAGCACGTCGAAAGACTTGAGTTCGGATGAATCGATCTAAACATCTTCCGCTGCTTCGGGCTGTGTGATCCAAGAAGGAGCTTGAGTTCGAGGCGGGTGTTCTGGATGTCAGGGAAGCATTTGCGAAAGCCGACGCAATTGGGCATGTAGCAGAATACTATGTGTGAGAACAAGGCTGAGTCGCTGAATGATTTGAAGAGATTGAGGTGCCAACAGGTGAAGGTACGTGTAGATTCGGGGTGAAAAGGGTGGTAGATGGAAGACTTTTTGGTACGGATGATAGAGCTGAGGTAGAATAGGTATCCGACAATTGAGACGTATATGTCTTGGGATGTGATACTGGCATAAACGTCCCTCCAGAGGCTGCAGACAAGAGAGCATCTAGTCATGAAGGCGATACAGCCGTCAGATGGATGTTCATCATACCAAAACTCGGAGATGATAATCTCGACGAGCTCGAAGGGCAGCTGAGTGTTACAGGCATCCATCGAAGAGAGATGGGGGATGGTGTATATGTCGATCGCAACAAACTATGTCGGACGTTCTTCTAGTACAGAAATCCTGGATCTAGCTGTTTGTCCTTCGTGAAGCGACAGATACGCCTGTGTCCTACTGCAAACCCTGACATTGAACTTGTTCGTTTTCCGTGGTATCCATGCCTCGCACTGTTGCGAGCCTGAAGATAATGTCACGTTGTAGCGCCGTGCAATTATCGATGCTATCGACGTCAGAGTATTATGCGTCGTGTCGAATCAAGGCATGCGAACGACGCAAGCAGCAAGACACAGCTCGGCATCTGAAAACAAAGCAAAGATGATTAAAATCACAAGTGAACATTTTGAGAGAAAAAAAACTACCATATAGCAGCGTAACGTCCAAGAAACGACAGATACGTGACAAGGTAGTCTGGGGGCAGACAGTCATTCCCGTGTAGTGGAACATATCATGGTCATACTCGTTATCGGAACTTGTTCTTCGACCGATCAGGATTTGTCGCTTGTCAATATCGAACATAGAATGAACGCGTCAAAGCAAGCACCACAGCTGGCGTGAGTTTATGCTGTGGCAAGAGAATTGGGATACATACGAAAAGTATTCCGTTTGTATTGTGGATATCACGATGCTTCCATTCTCCTTCGACCTCCTTCACTTACACTTCCATCATCGAATCACTCAGTAGCGACTCGACCCCGTCGTCGCTCTCGTTTTCTTTCGCGTAGAGTATGTAACAAACATTGAAACAAAACAGAAAGACATGTTCCCCTTCGTCGTGGGTGACAAACAGTCGGAAACAACTTTCGGGCCCAACTTTTCTTCTGTTGTCACGACTCTTTGGTATGCATTATTTCTGTTGTATATCTTTGCCTCATTGGATACCCAGATGAGCTTTTTGCGGCGGCTAGGTGATGGCCTGAAGCGTCTGCGGTCTGGCACGACAGCGACGAATCTTGTAGGAAAGGCATCACCCATCCGACCTCGACCCGACCAGGAGTTTCTGCTCTTCCAAAAAAAACGGTTGCCGTGGTGGGTGAACTGGACTTATGGATTGCTCGGGTTGAATATCATCTTTACGTGCGTCCCAGTCTCTTCTCACTCAATTCGTTTTGCTTAGTATTTGCGAAAACAGCGCGTCGACAATGGACCTTGTGTGGAACAACTGGACGAAGATATCCACGGAAAAGCCAGCGTATGCTACTGACGATGACGGCGATGAGAAGGACCATACGCATCGCGTTCTCCGGTCAACATGGGAACGACTCTCCGTTGCCGCCTTAGTCTTCATGTCGGGTTGTGTTACTACAGCCGTGGTCATGCAAATGCGCTCTTCATACGTCCTCGCATTCGATATCTTGACTGACCACGGGCAGCGCAATCTATTCCTCCAGACCATTCGGACGGGTCCAACCAAGGGTCTCTCCGTCCCCTTCAATAAAGCCTTCCTGCTGCCTGGCCGGAGCAAAACGGAGTTCATGATCCGTGTAGATGGGAAGCCTACGCGGTGGTACATTCCATTGGATGACAACTGCTTTATCGGTGGAAAGAAAGTGTCCCCACAGGAGGCGCGTGCAACTATCACGAGTACGTGGGGATCGAAGAGGGTTTCTCAGGAGATTGCAAATCCCTTCTTGAAGCGGTAGCGGTGGTTGTATATCTTGATG
This sequence comes from Armillaria borealis, assembly GCA_030435635.1. NCBI lineage: Eukaryota > Fungi > Basidiomycota > Agaricomycetes > Agaricales > Physalacriaceae > Armillaria > Armillaria borealis. The sequence continues at coordinate 7,622 of JAUEPT010000580.1, read as the reverse complement.
ACAATTGAAACCTTTCGCCGCTATCACGCTGCTATATCCACAACGGCAAGGATCTCAAGAGAAGTTGGTTTCGATGGTTTGTGTGAACACATTCTTTTTCTTACAACATGACAACATTGCGATAATAATGTCGCATGCCGCAGAGTCCTCGGCATGAAGCACAGGTATTAGGGAGCAAGAGCCAGTTCGATGGCAGGGATTGCAGAATTGAGGTGTGTCTGTCGTTTCCCAAGGAACGATGAGCTGAACTTGCAAATTTTCCAGAGGACTGCCATTGTGACCGACCTGTATTTCTGTCGAGACAATGTCCTTTTACCGTACAATAATGCGATCATGTTCGACATCCCTCGGCACCAAGTCCTTTTCATTATATCAGGACTCAGATACCTTCACTTCGAACATCTTGTCTTAAATTCTACCGAGACATACCAAAATGCCGAGATTCTCTTCTCCGCTCTTTCCTGACTCCGACGATGGACGCCTATACCACCCAGCTGCCCTTCGAGCTTGTCGAGATTATCATCTCCGAGTTTTGGTACTCTGAGCATGACTCTGATGTCCGTATCGCGTTCATGACTACATGCCCCATTGTCTGCAGGCTCTGGAGGGACGTCTATGCCATCATCACATCCCGAGACATACACGTACCAACTGTCAGATACCTATTCTACCTCAGCTCTATCATCCGTTCCAAAAAGTCTTCCATCTACCGCCCTTTTCTCCGCGAATCTACCCGCACCATCACCTCTTATGTCAATGCCATCGACTCAAATAACGACTCAGCCTTGTTCCCATACATAACGTTCTGCCACATGCCCAATTACGCCGGCTTTCGCAAATGCTTCCCCAACATCCAGTCCATCCACCTCCAAATCAAGCTCATTCCGGGACTTGATAAGCCTTGGGAGTTGGATGACCAAACCATCCGAACCCAAGTCTCCATAAGACTTGATCAAGCCTGGACCAAAACAGGGCTTAGTGTGTTACCCATAGATTGGTACATCTCCATCGACGATCCTCCGGATATCGATGAAGTCGATCCCAGTGAACTCGAGAAGACTTGGACAACCTTACTTAGCACGTTGAGCCTCGATATGCATCAGTCCGGCTGGATGGAAGTATCTATCAACAACGATCGCTCCCATTCGTCTGCAGCAAAAGGCTCAACATGCTCCGATAGTGCTCGTCATTTTCGCTATCGAACCTACGTTAAAGAACAATTCCAAGATCTATGGGGTATCAACCATCGACTCTGGAAGGCGGCAAGACCACCCGTGACTCGGAGTGAGAGACATATCTCCTTTGATTTTCCGTGCTCATTACGACTAGATGTCAGGATTTTTTTTGATCTTATCGAAGATCTGTTCTGGTTCAACTGTGCAGATGCTGAGATTCCCATGTGGACGAACGAGTGCTATTCACGAGGATTAAAGGGACTACAATGCGGGGAAGAAATTTTACTGTGAAACATGGTGGTATCGTAGTCGAGGTGGTGAAATCCTGGTTGTTGTAGTTGTCCACCCAAAGATTCTGATGGATACACATACACTGTTGCGACTGTTAATATAGCGTATGCGGCCATTAGCGCGTTTCTAGATTACGATTCTGGCGCATGACCGCAGACAAAACCACAGATGCGCTTGACAATGTTGTTCGGCGTTGCTTTTTTCAACAGTCCATGAATGTCTACTATGCAATCCAGTTGCCCTTCGAGCTCGAGTTTTGGTACTCTGAGCATGCCTCTGATGAGCGCGTCGCCTGCATGCCCCATTGTCTGCTGCCTCCAGAGGGACGTCCATGCCAGGTTAACGTCCCAACCGTCCCATATATATTCTATCTCAGTTCTATCACCCGTACCAAAAATTTTTCCATCTACTACCCTTTTCTCCCCGAATCCACCAGAACCTTTGACTGCCATGACAAACCAAACAGAGAAGTCTATACTCAATCCTCAGTGGTCTGCCCCATTTCATTAGGCTCCGCAAATGTTTTTATAACATCCAGTACATCCATCTCGAAATCAGGTTTCGTCTCAACCGCTCCTGTCTCGTAGAGGGCTTGACAAATTAACGACGCGACGCAACCTGGCACATTGCCGTTGACGATCCCCTGGAGAATACTGACGTAAGAAAGCTTGAAGACATGGGTTGCAAAAGCATAAAAAATCATATCGGGTCGGATGTCTTCCTCATCGTACTTCTCTTTGAGGATGCCTATTCCGTCACTCCTGCGGCAAGAACCTAAGCATGTATTAATGGCGTCCGGCATTTCAGCAATCGCGTTCACCGTCCAGAACAGCCGGGTGATCTACTGGACATCAATTAACGCTTCCAGGAGGCAGCCAGAGCGCCAGTGAATGAGCGACAGATACAAGTATCCCTATTGAGTTTCTCTGCTTGATTTCACCGTGAAAGCATTCTTCAAGGGTTACTTTGCTGGGATATACGAGGCTCTCAAGGAGTCCCGCATTGTTGAGATTCAGATGTGGAAACAAATCCTGGAAGGACATCATGCACACACCCACTTCCGGCGGAGAAAATGGTACGTTCATCTGTTCAACCGCGATGGTATCTGCTCACGCCTCCTTCTCAGCCAACTTGAAGGTTGGGACCACGGCATCCTTTACATAGTAATCACTTTTCGGCCTGAAAGTGTAGGGTATATCATGGTCGTGTCTCGTGCCAGGCGAGAAGCTGATCCACAATTGCTCGATATATATTATTGCAGCAGATAGATACCTAGTACATATAGGTCACTGTGAAAATATGGATCAGCGATAGGTAGACTCTAGAACTTTGACCAACAAACCTTGATAAACTTTGCCATGAATTTCCTGCAAAAAAATGAGAAGCAGTGGTGAAAGCATGCGTAAAACGCACTTGTGAAATTGTGTCCGCAGGAGATCATTAACAAACTGGCCTTGAGGCTTGTTCCTCGTGTCCATGGCCTGGTTCTTGAAGATCAAGTCTGGAGAAACGGATTATATTGGTACTTGAGTTGGAAAGAGAACCGACACGTACCGTCATCCCAACGCCGTTTCACGGAGAAGGTCCCGGGTACAGTGGTATTCACACCAGTAGGCGTTTCCTGTCCCAAGGCGGCCGCCAGATTGAGAAGAGGGTTGGCAGTGGCAATTTCTGCTTCTCGCGACGCTGCCTGTGACGCTGATAGTTCACGTTCTTGCCGTGCCTTTTCTTCCGCTCGTTCGCGTTTGATCTTTTCAAGCTCGCGTAGCAGTTCAGCGGTGTCGTCTTCGTCGTCGTCCGAGTCCTCCTCACTATGATAAATTCAAGCCACCAGACACATGGCAGGCTTTACATAGAAACGCACCTGTCTTCTTCGTCAGCGTTGTCCTTGTCCTTTTCCTCTGCCTTTGTATCGTCATCATCATCATCATCATCCTTGTCGAGAGCAATAGCGTCCTGAAGGAGCTTTCTACGCTTGTTGGCTTCGTCGTCCGCAGGCGCAGGCGCATCTTCTATGAGCGGCGCCTTTCCTTCAGCTTTGCGCTTCTTGTTCCGCGCCTCTTGCTCAGCGGCCAAAAGTTCGGCGCGTAGGTCTCTCTTCTTGACTTCGTCTGTTGATGTTTGGCCTACTTGACTACGGTGCATTAGCTAGTGATGCAAGGAAAATTACAGACATATCGTACCGAAATTTTAACTTCGTGTGCGATGCCATATCTCGTACAGAGAACTGGCGAGAGCCTCCTTTGACATCTTTGGCCTGTGCTGGGTCCCATGTCGGCCTGTGAGCTGTAGACATCGAGGTATATGGGTGTAGATGACGGGAATGAACAGAGAGTGATTTAGGGTTAGGGTGAACTCAAGCGCGTGAGGGGTTTACACAGCCACTTACAGGGCATTTTCTGTTTCTTGCCATTCACGACGGCTACGCTTCACCCTACTCGTCGGTTCCTTAGAACTATCATTAAGGTGGCCTATCCCAGTGTCGACCGCCTCGCGTCTCGCGCAAGATTTGTGCTGCCACAATTATCACTGTCGCCTTCAAATTTTTTCAGTCGAGTCATGACAAGTCTCGTCCTTACTACACTGTCCGATGTGGAACCTCAAATACCGCCTGTTGCGCCTGGCCTGCGGAAAGTGCCGCCATACTGGTACCCATATAGCACATACGCGAAGGAGAGATGGATAGGCCGCGAGATACTCGAGGTTGTTTCTACGGAATTTAGAGATCGGTCGATGGAATACTATGTACGTCGTTTGATCTTGACCTTTTTTTTCTTTCCGTTCATGTATGTGCCGCAGAGATATGCGTTAGAATCTGGAGTTACTACGTTAAATCGCAAGCCCGCCAAGCCCGACACAATAGTACAAAATGGAGACCTCATGGAGTACATCCTTCTCGTGCGTCCCCTCGTCCTTAGCTAACGTATCACCAGGAATGTTGTTCACCGCCATGAGCCGCCCGTGACATTGACGCCAGTCAGGGTGCTCTTCGAGGACAAGGAGCGGGAGTTTATCGTCGTGAACAAACCGGGTAGCATCGTTCGTTCGTCCATGCTGTCCGTTTCGTCTTATCCTCCGTCTGACTTATTCCCAGCCTGTACATGCATCGGGGAGATACTATCGGAATACTCTGGTAGAAATTCTCATGATCGAGTTTGGTTTTGAGAAGGTATACAGTACGTATTACATCTCCTCTTATCACAGCTGATCTCAACAATGTGAAGCTGTGAACAGGCTGGATAGGTTGACCTCGGGGCTTATGATCCTCCCGACCTCCACGGAGCGTGCTCGATCCCTGACTAAAGAATTTATGGATGGTACCATCAAGAAAGAATATGTAGCGAGGTGCAAGGGAGAGTTTCCCGAGTGCGTATCCTTCCTTATGATCAAACATCCATTTTGTTGAAATCGCGTAGAGAAGAAGTTGTTTGCGAAGAGCCGCTGCTCACAATTGATAGGCAAATGGGTTTGAACGTTGTCCATCCAGAGGGGAAGGTGAGTACAGCCTTGTAACTGTCATTCCAAACTTATATTTTACTCAGACAGCAAAAACTGTGTTCACTCGAATTCGATATGACCCAAAGACTGACAGTAGCGTCGTCCTTTGTGAGTCAGCCAGGTGTAACGTAATACTTCTGTTGCTCACTTTCTTCAGGCAAACCTATGACGGGTCGATGTATGTCCAAATCACCCATGAAATATATCGCGTCTCATATGTTATATAGCACACCAAATACGTGTTCACCTACAATATTTGGGACACCCCGTCGCCAATGATCCTGTATATTCTGAGACCAGAATCTGGGTTTGTGTGCTTGTCTTGTCGTTATTTACCCTTTCATGACATCTTGCATTCTTTAGGGCGCCGGCCTAGGAAGAGGTGGTGTTGATCTCACTCCCAGTGATGAACGGTCCGCTCCCGCTCCGCCTCCACATCTTAAAGACAGCACCGAGCTTGACGGTAGCCCGGAATCGCTGGCCAAGGATGGTGACTCTGCCTCGACGTCCGAACTAAAACTTCTACCTCGAGAGACAGGGAAGGACATCGGTATGGGATCACCTGTACCGCTTTCCAGTGAAGCTGTCGGAGTCATTACGCGCCTAAGAAATATGAAGGTGAATAGCACTCCAATATTGCTGAATCAAATGCTCACAGCATATATAGGATGAATCAGAGGATTGGAGCAGGTGGCGAGATGTTGTTTTCCGGGCAAAGGATCCACTACGACCACAGCATTGGGAATTAAAGCCTCCGCCCCCGCGTAACAAGAAGAGGAAGGGCAAGTCCGAGTTCGTCGACGAGACTTTGAACGTATTCAGATCAGGAGCAAGCCCGGCGACACCGATTACACCAACAACTCCCGATGATGCCACTCCAGTCACGGAAGTTCCTCAACTGTCTGTTGACGAGGCGTTGGAGCGCGCGCAGGGATTGGCGCCGGTAGTGCAGACTCCGTTGGTAGAAGCTGGCCAGCACTACTGCCCCGAGTGCTACTTGCCGCTTCATCCAGATCCCAAACCGGAGAAGCTGTATATATTTCTTCACGCGCTGAGGTATACCACAAGCTTGGGTGCATTTGAGACCGAAATGCCTGAATGGAGTGCGCCAGAGTGGGACTGGGATAGATCCACATAGGGCATACGTGCCGTACAACAGAGACGCATACGCTTGAGAAATTGTGTTTTGCTCAATACGACCAGAATCTCAGGCATAGACTATAAAAGACGCAACATGTTGGTGCTAGATGATTATAAATTACCATTGTGATTCTGACCGCAATACAGGCAATAAAGGAAAAATAAAAGTGCATTCAGTGGGGTTCGAACTCCGATCCCTGAGGCCCTGCTACCGGTTTCTCAAAATGCTGCCCGCGAAACATGTACTGGCGATGAGGAGGACGCGTCCATGCAGTATTTATTAGACGATCCATTCACTCCAACGAATTGGACAAACACTCGAGCAGGTCGCAATAACGTGTCGGAGTGGATCATAATTTGTTGCCCTCTATATATACGCGAGAGTTGTTTCAAGTTTTTGACCTTTGGTTCGGCGTTCAGCCCATACCCCTCCCGTGGATTTGAAGTATCCTTAAGCTTCCTTCGGCGCAGAGCCATTTAATTCTCCCCTCTGTTGCTCAGTCCTGTGCGCATGTATGACGCTGCGGTGGAAAGTGATGTACAAGGGCAGAAAGACGTCGAGCACGCCTGATTTTAGATACTAAGCAACGGCACAGGAACAACAGCTTTATAACCCACAAGTTACAACTTCGGAGATCTCCTCAAACGTGGAACAGGCGGCGAGACCATGTCCATTTACGAGTTTTATCTTTAGGCGGGGAGGCGCTCTTTACACACGCTTCAGCTGACATCGACTCGGGCTGTCGTGTGACGTACTGAAAAGGCACTGTCAATGGGACGTCCTTATTGAAACATGACCTGTACTCACAAGCTTGGAGTTCTGGGGAAGTTTCTGCTCGTGGTGCAGACCTGAAACTGTCAAGTAGACTGTCGATGCTGGCTACTGGATCTTGCTTCGGAGCATCCCCGTCCTACAGAGCGGTGAGTCATTAGGATGGAAAGTAAACGAGAAGCTTACATGGCGGGGTGTATACGCCGGAGGTGGAGCGTTTGTGTCGTTGTAATCGATATAAGAAGGGGCCATTATGTTGTGAATGTTGATACATAATGTGCGGAAAATCGAGTCTTCTTATACATCTCGCGATGTGCGAGACCGTGTCGCAAGAATGTCTCGATGTAAAAGGAGTATCAGGCTATGCGACATCACATACCCCAGCCACCTTTCTCGGGGATTTCAGGCCCTGGTTTCACCGGCTCGCTCATGGAGCTTGAAGAGCAGAAATTAATTGTGCAGCTTCCGAAGCAGGTGTCGAAGCATTCGGCAGGATAGATGCAAGACATTAGACCTGTGACCGGTCCCCGTACATGAGCAAGCGTCGATGGGACCTGTACAGCTGACTTTGAATCCCCTATCATGTCGTTAGGAGTTTGCCGAATCCTAAAAGGTCAGAACGCGGATACCAAATTTGGGTTTGGTAGTGCACCGCGACAGCGACAACGCGTTTCTGAGCAGCTTCTTCGCTTACAAGCGTCGTTCATCTTCTTCTAAGTATAGATTCACCTCTCACTACTGATAAC